>OFHU01000273.1:0-289198 GCA_900245905.1 Lacerta viridis
AGCACACATGCTTCAGAAAGAGGTAACAGATGCCTTGGGGAAAACCCCCGCTTTGCAAAATAACTTTAGGGAGCGGGGAAAATAAGTGAGAAAGCTCTCACCTATACCCTGCATTTTAGCAGCATTTAGATATTGTGGTGTCACCTGCATTCAAATCAGTCAATGTTCTTAGGAACTATTCATATGTTCTGAACAGGTATATCAGATTTGTGTCTATTTATACTTTGGCGTAGGGTTTGTGATTCTGAAATCAGGAATCACAAGACAGAGAAACCAGTAGGAGAACACTTCAGTCTCCCAGGACATTCTATACAAGATCTCAAAGTAGCTGTCTTAATACAAAGGAATTTCAGAAATAGACTGGAAAGAGAAGTTGCTGAATTGCAACTCATTACCAAACTTAAAACCATGGAGAGACCTGGTCTGAACAAAGACATTGGATTCTTATCTCATTATACATGACAAAGCTATCTTTAGCCATCTCACCCCTTGCTTTTTCCTGTAAGACCAATTGCAGTCGTTAACAGTCGTCAACAGGTTTTCCACACCTATCAGCCAATCACCCATTCCCACCACCCTTCTGAGTAATACCCCTCACTCTCTCACTATAGGTGACTTCTGTTTCAGTGTATCTGAAGAAGTGTGCATGCACACGAAAGCTCATACCAAGAACAAACTTAGTTGGTCTCTAAGGTGCTACTGGAAGGAATTTTTTATTTTTTTGTTTTGACTATGGCAGACCAACACGGCTACCTACCTGTATCTTCCCTAATATAGTGCATTTTTGCAAAGCAATTTCATAGAACAAAAGAATTGTAGAGTTGGAAGGGACCCAAAAGCCATCAAGTCCAACTCCCTGCAATGCAGGAATCTCCCTGATATAATGCCATTTTATATGTTACTTTTACTAAGGAATGCATTTTTATGCACTCTCTGCACAAGCATATGCATTTTTGGTACACATTTCTTGGCTGGGAATTGCATTGCAAAATCGGAAGTGAATTTTGCAGGATGTGGGTGGCGCTGTGGGTTAAACCACAGAGCCTAGGGCTTGCTGATCAGAAGGTTGGCGGTTTGAATCCCCATGGGTGAGCTCCCGTTGTTCGGTCCCAGCTCCTGCCCACCTAGCAGTTTGAAAGCACGTGCAAGTAGATAAATAGGTACCCTCCGGCGGGAAGGTAAACGTTTCCGTGTGCTGCTCTGGTTCGCCAGAAGCGCTTAGTCATGCTGGCCACATGACCCGGAAGCTGTACACCGGCTCCCTCGGCCAGTAAAGCGAGATGAGCACCATAACCCCAGAGTCGTCCACGACTGGACCTAATGGTCAGCGTCCCTGTACCTTAATTTTCAGTTGACATGCTATTTCAGACAGCACAGATTAGCTTCTAAATGCAAGCTGAACTGAATCCATCCCCTATCTCTAAAAGGAGGGGTGGTCAAAGGGCACAACTGCCATTCTCTCCAGCCCCACACGCATCCGTGTATCCACCTCACTCCCGATCAAGCATTGGCAAGGGACTCCATGGAAGCCGCACAAGGAACAGCGGTTCAGTTTGGCTTCAGAGCAAAATGGATTGGGGTTGACAGGCAACAGAGATCTTCAAAGCAGGTTGACTAACAAGAAAAAAAGCCACAAATATCCCACTGATTTGGCTTTCTCCCACCATTTCTAAACTCCATTTGATTCCAGAAAAGCTTACAGGGAGCCTGGGGGGGGGCAGGGACAGTACCTACAATCCCACATGTAAATCATCATCTAAAGACTATTTATGTTCCCTAAGGCTCACGCTTGTTTGCATGGGGATTTACAACCCCTCTGCTTTCTTTTTACTATAATACCCATTTACATTTTTTACTAAATCCTTCCAGCACTTCGCCTCGAATCACCCCTCCCTTCTAAGACGTCACCGAGAAATCAACATCATGACAACTCAAATTGAGCCAGAAGCCATTCAATCGGTAGTGCTATTTTTTAAAAAAAAAAAATCATTTAGTAGGGGCTGATGTCCCACTGCTCACCCTACACCTGACCAACTCCTTCTCCTTGTGCCTAATCCACTCCCTAATTTATCCCCTCACATTTCCTCACAACCTTCCCTTTTTTAAGAGCCATTCACATTGATAGCCACCACTGCAAATTGAACTGTGTGAAGACGTATGTTCTTCTTAACGCCTCTTTCTCACCACGATGCGCTTGTAAGGACCTCCGAATTAGGAATCCTGGGTGATGAAATAAAAGAAAAGGATAAATGTGTATTAATGTATATGCCACAACAGCAGCGAGGCTTCTGATCGCAAAAAAAAAAAATTTGGAAGAGCACAACAATACCAAATTTGGAAGATTGGTAAATAAAATTACAGTGGTACCTCGACATACAAGTAACTCGGTTTACGTTTTTTTCGACTTACAAATGAGTACCGAAAGCAAAAAAATGGCCGCCGCTTCCGAATTTTTCGACTTGCGAAGGGTAAGCAGCGACACGATACCTCGACTTACGAAGTTTTGAATGCGTTTTTTTTCGACATATGAAATTTTTTTCCATTTGGAGATGGCGCCTTCGACTTACGAAGATTTCGACTTACGAGGGCGCCTTCGCAACGCATTAACTTCGTAAGTCGAGGTACCACTGTAATAGGATGTCAGAATACGGCTAGGAAAATAGGAGAAGTTAAAGGAGTGACAGATCAGGCAGTAGAAAGAGATTTGGAACCTTTTAAAAACTATATAGGAAATATAGTGGAAAGAGCCAACCTTCTAACAAACATGTAAGTGGGCCCAAAGAGTAGAGTTAAATAAAGAGTAATGAAAAAATCAGGTATACAAAAAGATATAGTTACACAAACTGCAATAACAGGAAGGCTGGAAGTGAACACTGGGGGGGGGCACAGATTGTTTTCACTTTACACGTAATTTCATGTATATATGTACGAATGTGTTTTTTATGTCCTTTCTTCCCTTATCCTTTTCCTGTGTTGCTTTTCTTTTCCCCCCCATATGTTTAATATGTAACTTTTTCAAAAACTCAATAAAATTGATTAAAATAAAAAAGGACCTCCGAATCGTACACAACGTGAACGTGGGCTGCCGCAAGAAGCCCCGAGCCACGTCTGCCGCTCTGCCCCTTTTAAAATTAAATGATTCCTATTTTATTAATAAACGAAATAAGCCAACGAGATAGCCTCCGTCGGTAGAGCACGAGATTCTTAACCTCAGAGCCGCGTGTTTGAGCCACACATTGGGCAAAAGATCCCTGCATCTTTCAATTCTGCAATTCTTTAAAAAAAATACTAAATTTATTTATTTGGTTTTTCAAATTAAAATCTTACAGAGATATATCAAACATAAATCATAAAAACAAGATTCCAAGGAATCTCCTGGACTTCCATCCTCCCCTCTGTGGGTCCTGTTATTAATCATTTCCTCTCGCATCTTTTATGATAATCCTTTACATCTCCATTGTGTCCAGCATTCAACCTTAAACTACAAGCGATATTCCAATCCTACTAACGATTTTAACCGTTTACAATGGTCTTTAAGACAAGTTATAAGTTTTCCCCATTCCTTATTCAAATTTTGGTCTTCCTGATTTCTGACTCTTCCGGTCCTTTTAGCCATTTCAGCACAATCCATCGACTTCATCTGCCATTCTTCTCTGGTAGGGACTTCATCTTATATTGAATTATCAATATATAATTTCTTCTCTCTGTTCTTCATCAGGATCAGATCTCTCATTACTTTGCCTTTAAATATTATCAGACAGTCACCTGGGAATTTCTTCCCCTTTTTATTCTTAGTCTTGATTCTGAATACATTTATCACATTCACTGGAAGTTCTTCTTTCTCCATACCTAACCATGCTGCCAATTCTGTAAAAACCTTCGCTCCAATATTTTCTCCCTGTGTTTCTGGTATGGATCTCAGTCGTAGATTAGTTTCCTTCTGTTTCAGATCCTGCATAGCAATCAGATCCCGCATCTCTTCTTGTGTTCTGTTGACCTCTGGCACTGCACTGTTAAATTTTTCATCCTCCTTCCTCAGATCTCTGACTTCTTTTTGGGATCCCTTGAGATTTCAGCACCTAGAATTCCCAAAAAGGAAGGCTTCGGGCTTTTTAACAATTAAAATTATTTTCAACATTGTTTTCAACTCATTGTGTATCATTTCCCAACTCTACAATTCTATGATTCTATGAAATACTGTTACAGCAGGTTGAAAGCAGCATAAAGTTGGACCCTGAATGTTCCATAACATTACAAAAAAACCACCAAAATACCCCAGTTTTTCCTTAAATCTGGTAGAGAGAATCATAGAGGTGGAAGGCCCCTCAAAGCTAATCTAATTCAACCCGCTTCTGATGCAGGGCTTCCACTCCTACAATATCCCTGCTAGGTGGCCATTCAATTTCTGCTTTAAAATCTTAGCCTCCTCACAGCCCAGGTGGACCTTAAAGCTCTCTTGGTCTTCTGTAATTGTGCTGGCCCCAGGGGTTTGTCCGTGAAGCGAGGTCCAAGTCCAGTCCTGGGTCTAGGGGTCCAAAGGAGGTCAGTCCGGCGGGGAGTGAGGCAGGGAGCAGGTCAAGGTCCAAGGCAGGTGCAGGCACGAGGTTGCAGGTTGAGCATACGCTTGCAACTAAGTTGCTCACGCAACTTGGGCTGGGTCTGGCTGGCTTTTATCTGGCCCTATGCTTAGGGCGGCCCCGATCCTCCGGAGACTCGCCTCTCCTCCGGGCCTGGAGGCGAGCACTCCTCCTGTAGGCACTTAGCTCTCTTCGCCTCTCTGTCCTGAGCCTCTGCAGCTCAGGAGAGGCTGGTGGGTTACTGGACCCAGGGGCTGCCTCAGCTTCCTCTGAAGAGGCTGGGAGTGGAGCACCTGCAGGCAATGGGTCCTCCCTCCCATCAGGAGCCAGAGCAGACTCTGCTGATGCCTGCACCTGGGGATCCAGCACAGGTGGGGATCCTTCAGGCTCAAGCCCTGGCCCCGGCTCAGCTGGTTGCAGGCTGGGATCCCTCAGGTTCAGCATCAGAGTCTGACTCCCAGGCCATCACAGTAATGGTCTTCTTCATCCAACAAAGGAGTCTTGTGGGTCCTTTGTGGTACATTTCTATCAAGACTATGATGCTTACAGGAGACTTAAAGCAGAACATGATTCTGTTGCATGGTAAACGAGGAACTCTACACCATAGATTATCCCACCAACGCAGAGAGAGAGAGAGAGAGAGAGAGAGAGAGAGAGAGAGAGAGAGAGAGAGAGAGAGAGAGAGACTTGGATATTTTAGTTTTGTTTTTCTATTCCCCGGACTGCTGGAACCCTGGAAGATTCCAGCCAGATTCCTCCTTCTGCTCGACTCGCTTTTATCTCCCTGCCCAGCACCTCACAGGATAATAAATACATGGCATGCCACGTGGATACAGATTTGCGTGGGGAGGACTGTTTTCAATTTCCCCCAGAGTCAGATGTTGGCTGCATGAGAGCTCTGCTTACCAGCTGCACAAGGAACCGTTGTTGTTCGCCTGGCCCAGAAAACAGAGAGTCGGGAAATGTCTTTGACTTAAGGGTGAGGACACCGAGCAGCATTGCGCGAAGAGAGCAGGTATCTTGTGGCCTGTCAATTTCATTTGGGGGCTGTTTAGTAATAGGGTGGGTGTGCATTACATACATGCGCTGGTGGGTGCACATGCATGCAGGTGAGAGAGAATTGAAGAGCTGGGAAACACACCAAGCACCGCATGGTCTCCATAGCCCCAATCACGGATTTTTCAGTGCGGCTCTCTGGCCAAATAATGTGCACAAAGATGTGTATATTTTAGGGAATCACAGTATCGTAGAGTTGGATGGGACCCCAAGATCCATCTAGTCCAACCCCCTGCAATACAGAAATCTCAAGTAAAGCATCCATGACAGGTAGCCATCCTTGTTGTTGTTCAGTCGTTCAGTCGTGGCTGACTCTTTGTGACCCCATGGACCAGAGCACGCCAGGCACCCCTATCCTCCACTGCCTCCCACAGTTTGGCCAAACTCATGCCAGTCGCTTCGAGAACACTGTCCAACCATCTCATCCTCTGTCATCCCCTTCTCCTTGTGCCCTCCATCTTTCCCAACATCAGGGTCTTTTCCAGGGAGTCTTCTCTTCTCATGAGGTGGCCAAAGTACTGGAGCCTCAACTTCAGGATCTGTCCTTCCAGTGAGCACTCAGGGCTGATTTCCTTAAGAATGGATAGGTTTGATCTTCTTGCAGTCCATGGGACTCTCAAGAGTCTCCTCCAGCACCATAATTCAAAAGCATCAATTCTTCGGCGATCAGTCCTTCTTTATGGTCCAGCTCTCACTTCCATACATCACTACTGGGAAAACCATAGCTTTAACTATACGGACCTTTGTCGGCAAGGTGATGTCTCTGCTTTTTAAGATGCTGTCTAGGTTTGTCATTGCTTTCCTCCCAAGAAGCAGGCGTCTTTTAATTTCGTGACTGCTGTCACGAGGTAGGTGGCCATCCTACCTCTGCTTAAATATCCTCCAATGAAAGAGGAGCAGGAGAAATCAAGCTTGCTCCATCTCCCATGTCACAGCCCTGGAGATATTTGAAGATGGCTATCATTTCTCCTCTGTCTCCTCTTTTCCAGGCTAAACATACCCAGCTCCTTCAACCTTTCCCCATAAGGCTTGGCTTCCAGACCCTTGATCATCTTGGTTGCCCTTCCTCTGCACACGTTCCAGCTTATCAATATCCTTCTCAAATTGCAGCACCCAGAACTGGACATAGGACCCCAGGTATGGTCTGACCAAGGCAGAATCTTTTTCTTCTTCTTTGGCAATCCCTCGTAGCCAAGTAAGATTGTCTTCCATAAACACGGTTTTAACAATGAGTCCGTAAGTGACTGTGGAGGCCAATTCTGGATCCACACGTCCTTCCACAGTGGGGACATAGGTTTCCGGGTGGGAGTTGATCATGGTGAGGGTTTGTCAAGCATGCCTTCCTCTTAGCACGTTTCTCCCTTGTCCTGGGTTCAAGTGTCTTCAAAGCCCATGACACCTTTGGTAAAGGCTGTTCTCCAATTGGAGCACTCGCAGGCCAGTGTTTCCCAGTTGTTGGTGTTTATACTACATTTTTTAAGATTTGCCTTGAGACAGTCTTTAAACATCTTTTGTTGACCACCAGCATTACGCTTTCAATTTTTAAATTCGGAATAGAGCAGTTGCTTTAGAAGACGAACTATGACTTCCCTTGACCTGGACACTATACTTCTGTTGATGCAGCCTGTTGCATCATACGATTGACTCTCGTTAAACTTGTGGTCTACTAAGACCCCCTAGATCCTTCTCACATGTATTACTGGCAAGCCAGGTGTCCCCAAACTTCTATTTGTGCAGGTTGATATTCCTTCCCAAGTGCATAAACTTACATCTGTCCCTATCGAAATTAATTTTGAATCTCGATTCTGCCTTTTGCAGCAAAAAAATTGCATTATATATAGGGAAATGGCTTGCAAAAAGTAATATACTGAGCAAATTGCATATTAAAAAAATGTAAAGGTACTCCTGAGCATTAGGTCCAGTCGCGGACAACAGTTGTGCGCTCATCTCGCTCATGGATGACTCTGGGGTTGTGCGCTCATCTCACTCTATAGGCCAAGGGTGCTGCAAAGCGTTTGGATTGGTTGGAGTGCCTCTCTGTTAGTAGCTTTGTAGAAGAATGCTGGTGGGTCTAATGACCCCCTAGGTAAAGGTAAAGGTACCCCTGACCGTTAGGTCCAGTCGCAGACTACTCTGGGGCTGCACGCTCATCTTGCTCTATAGGCCAAGGGAGCCAGCGTTTGTCCACAGACAGCTTCCGGGTCATGTGGCCAGCATGACTAAGCCGCTTCTGGCGAACCAGAGCAGCGCACGGAAACACCGTTTACCTTCCCACCAGAGCAGTACCTATTTATCTACTTGCACTTGATGTGCTTTCAAACTGCTAGGTGGGCAGGAGCTGGGACCGAACAACGGGAGCTCACCCCGTTGCAGGGATTCGAACCGCCGACCTTCTGATCAGCAAGCCCTAGGCTCTGTGGTTTAGACCAACAGCGCCACCTATGTCCCACTATAAAATGTGCCTATTGGTAGAAAGGGCTTCAAAATCCATGTGAATTTTTGTGCGGGCGTGAAAAACTCAAGCTGATGTGAAAACGGAGTGAGACAAGTTTGGAGAAACGAGAAACTGAGGGAATCTGGAATGGGGTGATCCATTCCATTCTTCATGGGATGGAGGTAGCCTTCAGTTGTCGGCTGGCAGTTTTGCAGAGGGATCTTGTTCCGTCACACCGCTGCTGGCACAGCAGGCCCCAATCCGTCCCATGCAAGGACTAGATGTTTCTAATTCCTAAAGCTCAGCTCGCTTGCTATAGTCTCTGACTTGAAAGAGACCCTGCAGAGTGATAGAATACCACATGCCCCTTAAGGCACAAAGCCCCAGTGTGGCGACGGAGAGAGAAAGACCCGGGTTTCTATTACAGACTTCCAGGTCACAACTGGCAACTGGGGTTGGGAGGGAGGAATCTATAAAACATGTGCTGTTTCAGTGGGACATCTTTTATAGGAGTCATCGATCACTGCTCACCTGCCCTGCGTGCTCCAGGGTCACCCGCCAAGGCTTTGCACCTCGGGTGATTTTTGTGATCAAAGAAGTGGACTTTGGAGCTTTGCTGACTGTTCCTACAGTTAGGAGGAGATTTACGCCTGCTTAGAGGCCAAGGGTCCCTCCCAAAGTTAAATAATGCTCGAAGAAGAGGCAAGGCAGTAGAGCGGATAATAGAATCACAGAATTGCAGAGCTGGAACGGTTCACACGGGTCATGCAGGAATCTTTCGTCCAACATAGAACTTGAACCCACGGTCCTGAGATTAAAAGCCTCGAGCTCTACAAACTTATTTATTTCCTAAAATTTATATAGTGTTTGTGGGAAAGTAAAGGTAAAGGTACCCCTGATCGTTAGGTCCAGTCGCAGACGACTCTGGGGTTGCGGCGCTCATCTCACTCTAGAGGCCGAGGGAGCGGGCGTTTGTCCGCAAACAGTTTTTCCAGGTCATGTGGCCAGCATGACTAAGCCACTTCTGGCAAACCAGAGCAGCACACAGAAATGCCGTTTACCTTCCCGCTGGAGTGGTACCTATTTATCTACTTGCACTTTGACGTGCTTTCAAACTGCTAGGTTGGCAGGAGCAGGGACCGAGCAACGGGAGCTCACCCCGTCGTGGGGATTCGAACCGCCGACCTTCTGATCAGGCAAGCCCTAGGCTCTGTGGTTTAGACCACAGCACCACACCGCGTTTGTGGTAGAAAACCTCAAAGTGGTTTATGACAGGGCTTCCCCCCCCCCCAGCCTGAACTCACTGGGACACAGTTCCGGCACCTCTCAGATGAGCGCCGCTGCCATTATAAGAGAACAAGATGTCGGATATATCATCACTGTAGCAGTCAAGTACAACATTTCCTGTTTCCTAGAGTGGACACGCAGGGGAGTGTTGCTCCAGACAAGGAGGACTTCCTGTCACACCTGGTCTGGAGCATTCTCCACCTGTGTGTGACCAAGTAGATGGGCGGGACCCTAGCAGACCCTATAAAAGGGCTAGTCATGCAGCCATCTTCCTCTGTTTTGGCTCTTTTGCTGCTCTCTTGCTATCTTCCTCTCTTCTGTTTCTTAGCCAGCAGCGCATGGCTCATCCTTAAATAGGATGGAAGCCACAAAGTAGAAAGTCTGAGGCCTAGCTCAGACTTCTTTTCTCTACACATGTACCTGTAACTACAAGATAAAGCCTGCCTTAGGGACCATACTGTGAACTGAATGTAAGTAAACTTTACCATTACTTTTAAAAGAAGACTCGTGTCGTTATTGCTTTTAAGAGGGAACTAAAGGGGAAATTTACCAGGAACAATCCAATCTGGACAAGCCAGACTGGATTGTTCAACTTATATGATTCTAACGAATCCATCAACTTGCTTCCATCCAGCAATGCTCAAGGGAATGTGCTCTGTGGCTTGCTCACTAACGTGGGTGAGGAGGGATAATATTTAACTAATATATCCTCTCCTACTATCCACAACATTCCCACACAAGGGAGGCATTCATGGTGAGCACCTCTTTTTCTAGAGAAATAGCACTGGTTTATGAAAAGAGAATAAACCCGCGCGGTTATTGATAGATACAGTTAAATCTCTCTTAAAAAAACAACAGCCCAGAAATAAACTAAAAACACATCAGCATTCTCCTCCTCCACTGTGAATCTGCATCCGTATCCTGGCATCAGTTCTGCTGGGTGCCCTTCGCGGCCTTCAACCTCCTTGGCCAGCTGCCACCCTGCAATGTGCACTGGGTCCCCCCAGGCAGTCCCGGACTGATTTCCATGGTGAGTCTCTCTCTCTCTCTCTCTCTCTCTCTCTCTCTCTCTCAATCTCTTTCCAGTGTAGTGTAGGTGTTAAGAGCGGTAGAATCGTAATCTGGTGAACCGGGTTTGATTCCCTGCTCCTCCACATGCAGCTACTGGGTGACCTTGGGCTAGTCACACTTCTTTGAAGTCTCTCAGCCCCACTCACCTCACAGAGTGTTTGTTGTGGGGGAGGAAGGGAAAGGAGAATGTTAGCCGCTTTGAGACTCCTTCGGGTAGTGATAAAGCAGGATATCAAATCCAAACTCCCTCCTCCTCCTCCTCCTCCTCCTCCTCCTCCTCCTCCTCCTCCTCCCCTCCTCTTCTTCTTCTTCTTCTTCTTCTTCTTCTTCTTCTTCTTCTTCTTCTTCTTCTTCTCTCTCTTTCTCCCTGCATGCCCTCCCTATTAAAGTGGGGCATTCCCCACTTTATGTGATTTCACTGATGCCCGCAGGGGCCAGAACACAACCCCTGTGTTGGGGGGGGTGGAGTGGGACTCCTGTACATAGGGCTGTCATACGTTCGGGTTTCCCCAGCAATACGTTCGGGCTGTCATACGTTCGGGTTTCCCCAGCAGCAAAATGGCATCCGAGCGGATTATCGCCGAATCGACAAAATTTCTGCGCAGCAAGTAGCAACAACATTGTCCTGGTTTTTCACTTTGGGGGATATGGCAACCTTACCTGTACTTGAATGGGGCAGATATGGGAACAGCACCCGAGAATAATTAACATGGCCGCTGTGGTCGCGTTGAGTTAGCCTCCAGCCATGTTACCCCAAGCCCTGCACATCTCGAACGGCAGCATCTAAACATGATCTTGTGTGTTGTCAAACTAGAGGAATCTGCTACTGTTCCCCATATCCTTCCCCCTTCCTTCCTCCTCCGATGTGGCTTTTTCGCTAATTGGAAAGGACTGCGCTGCAATTGCTTGCTATCTTGGGAAAATAGGGGGCACGGGTTGTTTTTTTTCCAGACACATGAAACGTCTCAGCCCCTTTCCCACCCTACGAGCTTAAGGCGGAAGTTCTCGCCTGTCAAAATGTCTCTGGCGGTACTGATAGTCATATCTCTCAGTAATCACCTTATACATTACGTGTCACAACTCCCACAGAGGCCCTCCTCTTAAGAAGGCCCGAGATAGCCCTTTGCAGCTAAGCCTTGTAGCTTTCAATTACCTTGACATGCTACCAATCCATTGGTCCCATCCGGGGGCCCACAGAGGACATCCCACCCCACCACCCCCCGTCCTGCCTCCATAGTCTTTGCGTTGCAATCAAAGAGAAAGGCTTAAGCCCCGCTCTTCCTCGCTCTCTCTGGAGTCTGTCTTGGCCTGGAAGTCGGAAACTCACGGCAAAGGGGAGAAATATGTCCATTTTACAGAGCGGCCATGCATCACTTAGATGCAGGAGGCAGGCAGCGGCTGGAGACATGGTATGAATCACATTTTGCTCTGTGAGCACCATGACATTCTCAGCTGTTGCTGATTATCGGGGAAGGAAGGGGTCCGTACAGAATGTGGCTCCTTAACTGATTTCATCTCCTGAGTCAGCTGTGTGCCTTCTCTCCCCCAAGAGGCTGGGATATGATAGCAATCCATCAACTGAAATCAAAGGCTGGAAACAGACAGCTGTTTTTATTTTTTTCATTTTTTAAAAGAGGGAGTTGGAAGCGGAGAGAGAGAGAGAGGAGAGAGAGAGAGAGAGAGGTTTTCCGCAGCCCTTGGCATAGAGGCCCTTTGCCCTACTTGACACAGCTGGCCAATCAGCTGGAGCAGGGCATCCTGGGAGGGAAAGTTTGCAGCGTTGTAAGTTTAGAGAGATTTCACTTTCTTGGGTCCATGATCACTGCAGATGGTGACAGCAGTCACGAAATTAGAAGACGCCTGCTTCTTGGGAGAAAAGCAATGACAAACCTAGACAGCATCTTAAAAAGCAGAGACATCACCTTGCCGACAAAGGTCCGTATAGTTAAAGCTATGGTTTTCCCAGTAGTAATGTACGGAAGTGAGAGCTGGACCATAAAGAAGGCTGATCGCCGAAGAATTGATGCTTTTGAATTATGGTGCTGGAGGAGACTCTTGAGAGTCCCATGGACTGCAAGAAGATCAAACCTATCCATTCTTAAAGAAATCAGCCCTGAGTGCTCACTAGAAGGACAGATCCTGAAGTTGAGGCTCCAGTACTTTGGCCACCTCATGAGAAGAGAAGACTCCCTGGAAAAGACCCTGATGTTGGGAAAGATGGAGGGCACAAGGAGAAGGGGACGACAGAGGATGAGATGGTTGGACAGTGTTCTCGAAGCTACTAACATGAGTTTGGCCAAACTGCGAGAGGCAGTGGAAGGAGGCGTGCCTGGTGTGCTCTGGTCCATGGGGTCGCAAAGAGTCGGACACGACTGAACGACTAACAACAACAAAGTGTAGAGAGCAAACAAGTAACAGGAAACATGATGGAAGGCCGTAAATTGATGTGCAGTGTAGGGAAAGCAGGAGGAGAAGAATTTTGCTCCCTTCATTGTCGTCTTCTTCTTTGGCGATCCCTCGTAGCCGAGTAATATTGTCTTCCATAAACATGGTTTTAACAGTGAGTCCGTAAGTGTCTGTGGAGACCAATTCTGGATCCATACGTCCTTGCACAGTGGGGACATTGGTTTACGGGCGGGAGTTGATCACGGTGTGGATTTGCCAAGCATGCCTTCCTCTTAGTGCGTTTCTCCCTTGCGTCCTGAGTTCGAGTGTCTTCAAAGCCCATGACACCTTTGGTAAAGGCTGTTCTCCAACTGGAGCACTCACAGGCCAGTGTTTCCCAGTTGTTGGTGTTTATACTACATTTTTTAAGATATGCCTTGAGAGAGTCCTTTAAACCTCTTTTGTTGACCACCAGCATTACACTTTGCATTTTTAAGTTCGGAATAGAGCAGTTGCTTTGGAAGATGATAATCAGGCATCCGCACAACATGACCGGTCCAGCGAAGTTGATGTTGGAGAATCATCACTTCAACACAGGTGATCTTTGCTTCTTCCAATACACTGGCATTAGTTCTCCTGTCTCCCTCTGCAGGGCCACAAATCCAACTCAATGGTGTAATGTTGGAAAATGTTGATCACTTCTCTTACCTTATCTTTCCACAAGGGCCGACATTGGTGCCGAAATCCTTCAATGTAACACTAGAACATGGACATGCCATGAAGCTGAACGTTGGGAGCTTCAGGACTGGCAGAAGAAAGGACTCCCACAAAAATAAATTTTGGGGAGCATTTCATTTTAATGTGATTTGCTGTCCCTGAATCTGAATGCTCACATTCTTTGGAGTTAGGTCTAAAGATTCCCACGCCCCCCCATCCAAGTCAGAATATCAGGGGAAGTAATATGCACATTGACTCACTTGCATGAGCTATCTGGATATGTCCCTGCAGGTACCTTACTGAGGTGCCCCTATTCTCTGTGGCCTGGGCTGTGCATTTGGGTTGGGGGGGCGTCATACATACATGCTTATGCTTTGCAACCAGGCTATGTAAGTGAGCCAACAGACCAGTTCGCTCAGCAGCCTGTCATTGTATTTTCAGAAACCTCCAGTTGACTGTAGCAGCCGTTATCAGAAACGACAGCTACAGGCATTCCTAGAAGGTCACTCTCTCACTTTTCTGCAGCACTTGGCTGGGTTCAGCTGCAGCCAAGAGGAACGAAAGCATGCGGGCAACTTCCCTTGGCAACGATTTCCTTGTTCCCCCCACCCTTCTGCTTAGAGAAACCGTTGCTGGAGGATAAATGAGAAGCACCTCTTGGTAAGGTGGTGAAGGGCCTCGGTTCCAACGGCAGCTGCTACAGTCACCTGGTAGCTTCTGGACATATGGCGACTGGTTCATAGTCGGCTGTGCGAACTGGGTCTATAACTTTCACATGGCTCCAAGTTTACAAGGGTAGGCTGAGTTTCCAGGCCAATGGGTCTACCACTACCACGGCTTCCTTTCCTCCAGCAGCCATGCCAGGTGGTGAGGCATACCCATAAAATGTCTGTAGTCCATAAAAATTCCAGGGGTATTACTTTAATAATAAGTCTGGCCCATCAATGTGAGTCCATTACTGGCACCCTGCTAGGCGTTGCTTCTCTCTCTCTCTCTCTCGCTCTCTCTCTCTCTGTCTCGCTCTTTCACACACATACAATCTCTTTTGTCCATTCCTCTCCCCCCCCCCACCACCGCCACTTTCCTTAATGTTCAGGTCTGCCGGAGAATGCCATAAAGCCTCCAGCCGCAGACCTGGTTTCTTTGAGAGGGAGAGGAAAATTAATAAGACAGTCCGGAGAGAATGGGACGCAATCCAAGAGACAGAGCAAAAAAGACGGGGAAGAAATTACGGAGAAATGCTTGGAAAGGGGCCAAGACGAGAGAGGGGGGAATTGGGGTCGGGGGGGGCTGTCTGGAGAGGGACATTTTTGCTAGTCCTGTTTACTATCTTGCAGTACCGCAGCACAGGGCATTAAAAGTCTTCGACACCTTATAAACCCAGCGAAACTAATTTTGCAACACAGAAGTACTTTCCCAGAAGACTCTCCCTGCCCTTCTCTCTCTCTCTCTCTCTCTCTCTCTCTCTCTCTCTCTCTCTCTCACACACACACACACACACACACACACACACTGCAACACATATTGCACACAGGTTTCCTACTTCTGACCTTCCCCCAGTTTACCTCTACAAAGAAAGGAGAGATATTGGGGTTTCAGCCAAGATGAAGGAGTTAATTTGCCCTTTGATTCCAGCAAGGGAAAAGGAAAGGGATCTTCATTGACTGTGAGCGATCGTCACCTAGGCTGCCACTATCTATTGCAGGGACCGGCAAGCTTACCGAACGATGGGCCGGTCCACGCTCCGTCCGTCGGAGGATGGGCCGGAGTGTGTGCACACGCACACTGTTTGAGTTGTAGGAGTGCCCGTGCTTGTGTGCACATGCTATTTCCAGCACTCCTCTGACCCAGATGTGCGCCAGAAATAGCATGGCCACATGGGCACTTCTCTGCCCCACATGCGTGTGCACACACTATTTCCGGTGCCATCAACCCGCACCACACCACGCCAGTAAGAGCGGGTGGCAGTGGAAGGCAAGGGTGGCCATAGGCCGGATTGACGAACCCCATGGGCCGCTACCAGCCCATGGGCCTTAGGTTGCCGACCCCTGATCTATTGCGTGTAGAGATTTTGACAAGGGAGTGGTATAGACCCTGCCGCTGAACCAAAGAGCATCTTACGTGTTCTGCTTGATCAAAGATCCACCTACTGTAGATTCAGGTAGGTAGCCATGTTGGTCTGAAGCAGTCAAAAGTAAATTTTAAAAAATTAAAAAAATTGTCCAGTTGCACCTTAGAGACCAACTAAGTCTCTAAGTTGAACAAACTTAGTTGGTTACCCAGAACAAACTTAGTTGCTCTCTAAGGTGCTACTGGACAATTTTTTAATTTTACAGTCATACCTTGGGTTACTGCTGCTTCAGGTTGTGTGTTTTCAGGTTGCGCACCTCGCCGAACCCGGAAGTA
Source organism: Lacerta viridis (assembly GCA_900245905.1). Taxonomy (NCBI): domain Eukaryota; kingdom Metazoa; phylum Chordata; class Lepidosauria; order Squamata; family Lacertidae; genus Lacerta; species Lacerta viridis. The sequence goes on from OFHU01000273.1 coordinate 15,934, forward strand.
CCAGAACAGGTTACTTCCGGGTTTGGTGCTTCTCACATGCACAGAAGCACCAAATTGCAACACGCACGTGCACAGACACGGCGCTGCGGGTTACGGACGCTGCGAACGTGCCTCCCGCATGGATCACGTTTGCAACCCAAACATCCACTGTATTTATTTATTCCATCTACTGTAGTTCAAGTTGTCACTTTCTCCAGGGGTCGTACACCAGTGATGGGTGAGGCCAGAAGCAAAAGTTGGTGAAGCAGAAAATTATTTTTTTTAGCTTTGCACAACAAACCAGTTGCTGCTTTACCTTCCACCCAGGGAAGCAAGAAGCATTATCAAAAACCCAAGGACAGATTCGAACCAGGTGGAGGGGACACTCCTGTTGCAAAGCAAGGTCGTGATTAATGTGGCCAGGGGGGTAGGCTTAGAGAGAAACCTGTGTGTACAGCCCCTTACTATTACTTGAAAAGATTTCTTACCCAGACAGACTTCACCATAAGGTTTCAGATAACAAATATACGTTGTTGGCACATTTCTTTCTCAAGAGACAATGGAGTGCGCCTCCAGGGGTGAAGTCCAATCGCCGGAGAATCACAGCGCCTGCTGTGGCTGCAGAGATCAGTAACTCGCAACTGCTACCTCCTGTGTTGTTTTTTGTTGTGTTAGCAGCACTGAAGTGACTTCCCTGGGGCACAAACCTGGGCAGCGTGTCTGGGGGTCCTGAGCCTGCCCAGGATGTCAAGACCCCGCTCTCGGCCTCGCCGATGTGGTCCAAGGGAAAGCAGATCAAGACGTTTGGGACCAGCTGGGCTGCAGGAGTTGCCGGAAGGAGGCGTACAAGGCGCCACCCAACTGCCTTAGGGACTCCGCTCTGGATTTGTGTAGGGTTTACTCCTGAGCCTTTTCTTCTCCCGCAGAGATCCCGCAAGGCAGCGCGTATGGACTTTCTACCCCAAGTGACCACAGGGACCCAATCACTTATAAATTCATGGATGGAATGGAGAATAGACTCTGTTGGGTCACATTGCCATCATCTTGCCCCTAGTGTGTCCTATAATGCTCTGGGAAAACATGGCAGGGAAATGTAAATATTTAAATACCCGAGTCAAGGAAAAAAATATTTTGTCAATGCATTCCTTTGGGTGCCAGAAACAGTTTTTGAATCCCAAGGAGCTTGGCAGTGTCTGAAGACGCATGGTGAAGATCTACGTTTTAATTAACTAAAGCAAATTGGAGATATACATTCTAGATTTCACTTCAGCAAAGAATTATCTGCTTGCTCTGCTAATATTAGGATACCCTGGAAGATGTCCAGACCATTTGTAAGGCAAAGCAAAATCGCTACCCGTGACCCTCGAACCATCTTGCCCCCCATTAGTCATTTTACACCCCACAATAACAGTTCTGGGAACTCTCTGGGATTGTGAATACTGACCTTGTTTAATCAGGTGTCTTAATATTATCTTTCTTTTTTACAACTGCAGGAGAGTGAAGGGGCATCTGACTAAGGCCTGAACTTAAGCAGGGGTTCCTGCTAACTTGAGTGTGCCGAGCCAAAGCAATATGCTTTCGTTTCAATTTTGTTTTTCACATTATGGATATACACGTCTGTTGAGTCGAGTTGCTCCATTGACATGTCCCCTGTCTTTGCGTCCAAGTCCTGGACTCCAGAGGGAGCTGGGGAAAAAGTTGAAAGAAGAACTGATTATTAAGGGTTCAGGGAGCTGGACAATTTCTGAGGTTCTCCACAATTTCTGAGGTTCGTTTCTGTCAAACGAACTCCCTTGGAAGGAGGGTGGTTTGGAGGTTTTCAAACAAAGGCCAGGTGCTCATTTGTCAGGGATTCTTTAGCTGTGATTCCTGCATTGCGGGGTTAGGCTAGATGACCCTTGTGGTCCCTTTCCGCACTACAATTCTATGATTCTCTGAAAATCTATCAGCATTAAAGTGCAAATTTCACCTAATACACATTTTGCCTAATATACCTGTACACATATTTGTAAACCACTTGTCCTAAGGTACTTGTGTAGGTTCCTTTCACGAATATAAGCATTTATATGCACACTTTACCCTGGTATATGCATGAGGCTCCAGTACTTTGCCCACCTCATGAGAAGTGCAAGTAGATAAATAGGTACTGCTCCGGCGGGAAGGTAAATGGCGTTTCTATGCACTGCTCTGGTTTTGCCAGAAATGGCTTAGTCATGCTGGCCACATGACCTGGAAAAACTGCGGACAAACATTGGGTCCCTCGGCCAGTAAAGCGAGATGAGCACCGCAACCCCAGAGTCACACCTTGGCTCCTGAATGCCTTGGGAGTCAAACGTTCCTGCTCCTGAACGATGGAAAACCAGAAGTGATTGCTCCGGTTTTTGAACGTTCTTTCAGAAGCTTCTGTGGCTTCCAATTGGCTGCAGGAGTTCCCTGCAGCCAATCAGAAGCCACGTTTTGGAAGTCAAATGGACTTCTGGAATGGATTCTGTTCAGCTTCCGAGGTACGACTGTATATATAATGTGGACAGTATAACAGTGATACCTGCATGCTCCGAAAAGAAAAGGAAACGAAAGGAAAGGAAAGGAAAGAGAGAAGTCTGTTGGTGAAGATAATGCACAAAAATGCATTCTTTTAGTGGGGGATTGCTTGCAGGCTGAAGAGCACATTGAAAGATATGCATATCCCTAATACCAAAACCCAAACTGAAATGAAAGTATACTGTTTTGATTCAGCTCTTAAGTTAAGCAGGAACCCAGCTTAATGTTGGGCCTTAGCCTAACACCCTTTCACCCTGACCCCTTGGCAATATATAAATATTAAGACACTTGAGTAAACGAGGTCGGAAGTCACAATCTTTAGGTAAGTATGCGAAGAAATTCAATTTGTTTCACTTTTAAGGCAATGTTACTTAATTCGTGCTTTGCAGAACAATGCATGAACCGAAACACATCCCTCCTTCCAAAGTCGGTTTCAGAATTTTGCAGTGCAATTTTCCAATCAAATGATGTATTTGTTGTTGTTCAGTTGTTCAGTCGTGTCCAACTTTTTGTGACCCCCTGGACCACAGCACGCCAGGCACGCCTATCTTTCACTGCCTCCGCAGTTTGGTCAGACTCATGTTGGTAGCTTCGAGAACACTGTCCAACCATCTCATCCTCTGTCGTCCCCTTCTCCTTGTGCCCTCCATCTTTTCCAACAGGGTGGCTCCCAACAGAATATTCAAACACTAAAAGCTTCCCTAAACAGGGCTGCCTTCAATGTCTTCTAAAAGTCAGGTAGTTGTTTTTTCGACATCTGGTGGGAGGGCATTCCACAGGGCGGGTGCCACTACTGAGAAGGCCCTCTGCCTGGTTCCTTGAACCTCACTTCTCACAGGGAGGGAACCACCATAAGGCCCTTGGAGCTGGACCTCAGTGTCCGGGCAGAACGATGGGGGTGGAGATGCTCCTTCAGGATACTGGGCCAAGGCCATTTAGGGCTTTAAAGGTCAGCACCAACACTTTGAATTGGGCTCGGAAATGTACTGGGAGCCAATGTAGGTCTTTCAGGACTTGTGTTATATGGTCTCAGCGGCCACTCCCAGTCACCAGTCTAGCTGCTGCATTCTGGACCAGTCTGTGTTAGTTCCTTACATATGTAATCAACAAAGCAGCCCCACTGCAGGAAGTCAGTGGCCATCGAGAGCTTTAAAGAGCTGCTCCTGGTCTCGCGTTTCAAGACATCCTTGCCTCCTGCTATGAAGGAGCAACATGATCCAATGCTCTCCAAAAGGGGGTTGGAAGATGGAGGAGACTACAAACAGCAGCCTCCTTAGAGAGACCTGGTCACGCTGTCTTCTCTGCCCAGGTCTCATCAAGCATTCATCTGCGGGGTGCGACGTGTGGCTGACATAAGTTCTGGAAGCAACCACTTCATTGCGTCCCGGCTAGAGAAGCCGATTGACTCTCTGACCTTTCTTGGAGCCGCGCTGAGATTCAAGAGCAAGGTCTCTTTCAACGTTTGTGTTTTCCTTTTCTTTTTAGACCTCTCATTGTTGGGGGGACTCGCCATGCTCCTTTTGGGGTAGTGTGCACTTTGGTCGGCTCTCACCTGTGTGATGGAGCAGTAAAAAGGAAGAAGAGGCTAATGCTACTCTAGGCTGCCTCAACAGAAGTATAATGTCCTGATCAAGGGAAGCAATAGTCCCTGTCCCCCCCCCTCTCATTTTCTATTTTATCATATCATCAATGTATACTGTGTTACAGTCAAACACACGGTAATAAGAAAGGAAAAGATTGTGTAAATATAAAACCTACGTATGTGAATAATAATAGCAACATAACTTGTTGTTCAGTCGTTTAGCCATGTCTGACTCTTTGTGACCCCATGGACCAGAGCACGCCAGGCACGCCTATCTTTCACTGCCTCCCACAGTTTGGTCAGACTCATGTTGGTAGCTTCGAGAACACTGTCCAACCATCTCGTCCTCTGTCGTCCCCTTCTCCTTGTGCCCTCCATCTTTCCCAACATCAGGGTCTTTTCCAGGGAGTCTTCTCTTCTCATGAGGTGGCCAAAGTATTGGAGCCTCAACTTCAGGATCTGTCCTTCCAGTGAGCACTCAGGGCTGATTTCTTTAAGGATGGATAAGTTTGATCTTTTTGCAGTCCATGGGACTCTCAAGAGTCTCCTCCAGCACCATAATTCAAAAGCATCAATTCTTCGGCGATCAGTCTTCTTTATGGTCCAGCTCTCACTTCCATACATTACTACTGGGAAAACCATAGCTTTAACTTACTCCTCCAATTTATTTGACTCTTATAAACCTTAATTTTAACTCCCCTACCACTTCCCCCCTGGTTTCCTATCTTTTCAACTGCGTTTTCTTGCTCTACTAAGTAGTTTTCATTACCACACACTCTCCCACTGCTGAGTATTTTTTTTCCAGTCTGTTACACTTTTCTTGTTATAGTATTTTTCCATGTAATCTATGTAGAATGTCCAGTCCTCTTTTAAATTCTTGTCGTCTTTATTTCTTAATCTATTTGTCATGCTGGCAAGTTCTAATATTTTAATATGCCATTCTAACCCTTGATGGTACTGCATCTGTTCTCCACTTTCGTGCCCCCAGAATTCGGGCAGCTGTAGTCACATCCATAAAGTAGTTTGATTGGTGTGTGTGTGTGTGTGTTTCTGTTGTTATTATTCCCAGAAGGGAAGTTTCTGGGTTTTTTAGGAAAGGTTATTTTAAACATTTTCATAAGTTCGTTGCCACATTTTTTTCATTCATGGTGGTCTTGTAGAATAATAAAAGAATTCTGGGAGATGGTCTATAACTAAAGTATTAGTTGTTGTTGTTGTTCAGTCGTTCAGTCGTGTCCGACTCTTCGTGACCCCATGGACCAGAGCACGCCAGGCACGCCTATCCTCCACTGCCTCTCGCAGTTTGGCCAAACTCATGTTAGTAGCTTCGAGAACACTGTCCAACCATCTCATCCTCTGTCATCCCCTTCTCCTTGTGCCCTCCATCTTTCCCAACATCAGGGTCTTTTCCAGGGAGTCTTCTCTTCTCATGAGGTGGCCAAAGTACTGGAGCCTCAACTTCAGGATCTGTCCTTCCAGTGAGCACTCAGGGCTGATTTCTTTAAGGATGGATAAGTTTGATCTTTTTGCAGTCCATGGGACTCTCAAGAGTCTCCTCCAGCACCATAATTCAAAAGCATCAATTCTTCGGCGATCAGCCTTCTTTATGGTCCAGCTCTCACTTCCGTACATTACTACTGGGAAAACCATAGCTTTAACTATACGGACCTTTGTCGGCAAGGTGATGTCTTTGCTTTTTAAGATGCTGTCTAGGTTTGTCATTGCTTTTCTCCCAAGAAGCAGGCGTCTTCTAATTTCGTGACTGCTGTCACCATCTGCAGTGATCATGGAACCCAAGAAAGTGAAATCTCTCACTGCCTCCATTTCTTCCCCTTCTATTTGCCAGGAGGTGATGGGACCAGTGGCCATGATCTTAGTTTTTTTGATGTTGAGCTTCAGACCATATTTTGCGCTCTCCTCTTTCACCCTCATTAAAAGGTTCTTTAATTCCTCCTCACTTTCTGCCATCAAGGTTGTATCATCAGCATATCTGAGGTTGTTGATATTTTTTCCGGCAATCTTAATTCCGGTTTGGGATTCATCCAGTCCAGCCTTTCGCATGATGAATTCTGCATATAAGTTAAATAAGCAGGGGACAATATACAGCCTTGTCGTACTCCTTTCCCAATTTTGAACCAATCAGTTATTCCATATCCAGTTCTAACTGTAGCTTCTTGTCCCACATAGAGATTTCTCAGGAGACGGATGAGGTGATCAGGCACTCCCTAAAGTATTAGTTCCACACTATTCTGTCTTGGCCAGACCTCACCTGGAGTCCTGTGTCCAGTTCTAGGTGCCGCAATTTAAGAAGATGTTGACAAGCTGGAACGTGTGCGCAGAGGAGGGCAGCCAAGATGATCAAGGGTCTGGAAACCAAGCCTTATGAGGAGCGCTTGAAGGAGCTGGGTATGTTTAGCCTGGAAAAGAGGAGACTGAGAGGAGATAGGATAGTCATCTTCAAATATCTCAAGGGCTGTCCTGTGGAAGGTGGAGCAAGCTAGTTTTCACCTGCTCTGGAAGCTCGGACTCGAGGCAATGGCTTCAAGTTACAAGAGAGGAGATTCCGAATAAACTTTCGGGGGAAACTTTCTGATGGTAAGAGCTGTTCGGCGGTGAAACAGACTCCCACAAGAGGTGATGGACTCTCCTTCCTTGGAGGTTGGATGGCCATCTGTCAGGGTTTTTTTAAAAAAAAAACAAAATCTGCGGTTCCTTCCTTGCAGGGAATTGACGACCCTTGGTGTCCCAACGCTACGATTCTAGTATTCCAAAGTCCTCCGCCTCTCTCCCCCTCCCATTTCCATACACAAAGTTTGACCCTCAGCACCTTGAAAACCGTAAGACTCTCAGAGGGGGAGGGAAGTATGAAAAGTCTACAAACCAGTGGAGTAATATAATACGCTCCCAGTAACCGCGTAAACATGTGTGTGTAATAATAAGATATTAACAACCCGCAGGCCGCTGTGTCAGAGCTCGCAGGCTGGCACGCTTCAGAAGTTTGGTGGGGGCGGGTTGCATATATATGTATGTAGTCAAAATAGAAGTTTCCACCCTTCCGAGAACTGACCTGTCAAATCTGGGAAAGACTCCAAAAAATGTGTGTCAATGGAGAGTGAAGGACACCAGCAGTGGATCGCGGTGGATGGGGAGACGGAGCTTTGCCATTTCCCCGAAGTCTGGAACTGACTGGGCGAAGGTTAGCACAGCTGGAGATGGGGGCAGGGAATTCTTCGGAGGCACTGATGGATAAATTGGAGAATCTTGATCAAAGATGGGCACCCAGTGGAGCTAGGATTGCATGCAGCCCTCCATCTTACTTACATATAAATTTATTAAATTTACACACACACACCACCTTTTCCTCTCGGACCAAAACCATCCACAGGAAAATGCAATTAAAACTTCTCAAAAACAAGTTGTTATTGTTGCTGTGGTTGTTGTTGTTTAAAAAAAAAAACCTTAAAACCTTAAAAAGAAAACAGTTGAAAACTTCTCAAGAACAAATTGCCTACTCCCAGCTAATAATTTCAGGGTTGCCAGGAGCAGGTCTTTCATCCACCACGTCCCTGGGTAAACAGGAATAGATTTAGGTTCTTCCTTAGAGTCAATGGTGAGGGAGAAAAAGGCAACTCCCTTGGAGGGGGGGGTGTTTCCACACAAATGGGGAGCCGCCACCAAGAAGGCCCTATCAGGACATCACCACCAACTGGCCAATCTCATGCATCCCTTGCCCTGATTTTATGTGGGTGGCAAGAAGGGAGAAAACAGAGTGATTAAAAGAGAATATGAAGAAGGGAGGGAAGGAGGTGGTCCCATAATGTTTGTCTCCAGCCTTGTCTGCTTCCAGTATGATCCAGTTCCCCCACTCCTTTGAGGACCTGAGGGAATATGGTCCTCAACAGCAACAAGAAGATTGCCTATATCCTCGATCTGGATTTATCCGGGAATTGAGAAGGCATTTCCAAAGCAGCCGCCATGGGAAAGGTGGGTGGTGTCTTGATTAAGTGAGACTTCGTAACTTTTACTGGAATATGGACTGATTCGAAACACATTGAAGTCTCGCTAACCCCATAACAGATAAACATCCCTTGTGGTGCATGATTCAATAATACAGTGCTGCGGTTTTCTCTCCCCCCCCCCATTTTTCTTGCAATGAATAATCATCATGCAACCTCAGCTTACAATGTTAGAAACCCCAGCATGGAGCTTTTTTATTTTGGTGGTGTGTCCTTATGTCTTGAGATGGGAAGAAACTTCCCTTCCGGGTGCTACAGGAAACAGGCCATGTGTGGCCTGTGTGTGTCAACTTGACCATCAGGATCCTTTGAATGATGTTTCTGCTCCATATCCCACCTCTATCTGAAGAGCATGTGATGGGTACATGGGACAGGAGCTTAAGGACATAGGAAACTGCCTCAACCAAGGAAGACTATGGACCAGTCCACCTCTACGTTGTCTACAATGACTGGCAGCAGTGGCTCTCCACGATTCCAGATGTTTCATTCTAATCCCTTACCTGGAGATGCCAGCGATTAAACCTGGGACCTTCTGCGTGCAAAGCAGATACTCAGCTACTGACCTACATGCATGCACATGCAGCCTTTCCCCTTGAGATCTAGCAAAGGAGCCGGTCAGAACATTGATCCACCAAGCTCCACGGTGTCCAAATGGACTGCGGTGGCTCTGGAGGATATCAGAACACAGGGCATTCCCAGGCCTCCCTGAAGATGCTGAGAATTGCTGGGACCTTCTGTGTGCAATGCAGATGCTTCACCACCGAGTTACGGCCCTTAACTAACTACCAGTACATCTCCCAGGATGCATTGAGGGAAGCCATGGCTCTTTTAAAATGGCATGGAATGGTGTGAATGGGTTCCAGGAAGGGCCTGTGGTATTGAATTCCTATTTAAATTGGAATGCATATAAATTCTCCTTCTCCTCCTCTTCCTCCTCCATCTCCTCCTTCTCCTCCTTCTCCTTGTGTCTCACAAAGCCACTTCCACCCATGGGCAGGAGGTGGCGTTGCGGGCGTCACGACCCGAACACGCGCGCAGGGGATGATATGCAGCCCCTGCGCGATTGGCCGGATTCCCCCTCCTTCTCCCCGAAGGCCGACCAATCCGGTCGGCTGAGGGGAGGGGCCAGCGCCCCTTTAACTGGGAGACGGCCTAGGGAGGTTAGGGCCTAAGGCATGCCCCAACGGTGACCACAGGGGCAGTTCCCCTTGATAAGCGTCAGGTGGGCTGCCCTTGGTGGTTAACCCTTCACGTACCTCCAACACCCAGGTTGGGGTCAGATATAGTGGTTAGGATCCAATGCCTAAGCCAATACCGCTCAACATCCGTAACCAATAAAGTTGTGGCCTTTACGCCCATTAATTCGATACCATGTCTCAAGTGTCATTATTCAGTTGGGAGGGAGGGACATTGCCACGCAACCACTCTTCAAGTTCTCTCTCTTTTCATTGCTTCCTGCACCCAAATAAGGCCTCCTGTTAGTTTTAGATCATCCACCCATTGCATAGGTGGTTGTCCCATTCGTCTTTAAAATTTTTAGCAGGGTCTCCATGCTAGCGCTGCTTTACTCCTTCAACCTGAGTCATCTCTTGCCAAGTGGCCTGCATATGTATGTCCATTTTAACTTCATGGCCTTTTCCACCACATTGGTAACTTTCCACCTTTGACATATCTAGTTATTAGTTCTCCTGTCTTTTGATGACATTGCTAACACTGCACGTTCCAGGGCGTGTTATGGACGCGTTCCAGGACACCGGGGTATGTGTCTGTGCTGCGGTCTAAACCACTGAGCCTCTTGGGCTTGCCGATCAGAAGGTGGGGAGTTCGAAACCCCATGAAGGGGTGAGCTCTGTCCCAGCTCCTGCCAAACTACCAGTTCAAAAGCACACCAGTGCAAGTAGATAAATAGGCACCGCTGCGGCGGGAAGATAAATGGCGTTTCTATGCGCTCTGGTTTCCATCGTGGTGTCCTGTTGTGCCAGAAGCGGTTTAGTAATGCTGGCCACATGACCCGGAAAACTGTCTGTGGACAAACGTCGGCTCCCTCGGCCTGAAAAGTGAGATGAGAGCCACAACCCCATAGTCGCCTTTCGCTGGACTCAATTGCCATGGGGTCCTTTACCTCTTTTTTTACCTTTACCTTTGTTGTCCATAAGCTGTTGGTGATTCTCCGTGTCATGGTCCACTTCTCCGCTCCATAACACATCACAAGTAACATGCACGTATTAAACACTTCAGTGATCAACTCTAAGAAAATGTTTCCATTTTTCAATATGAAGCTGAGTTTTCCAAAGGCTGCCCATGATTGTTTCATTGTCCTTTTCATTTCTGCTGTTTGGTTTTCTCTTCTCAACATGATTTATTTCTTTATTCTCTAATTGTAGATCATTCTCTTCTTGATATAAATCATAAATCTGTGTGCCTGTTCACTATAATGGGTGATATAAAAATGGGCGCAACTTTCCCCCCTTTTGGTCAAAGTCCTTTCAGAGTGGATTAAAAGGTAAAGGGACCTCTGACCATTAGGTCCAGTCGTGGACGACTCTGGGGTTGCGGCGCTCATCTCGCTTTACTGGCTGAGGGAGCCGGCGTACAGCTTCCGGGTCATGTGGCCAGCATGACTAAGCCGCTTCTGGTGAACCAGAGCAGCGCACGGAAACACCATTTACCTTCCCGCCGGAGCGGTACCTATTTATCTACTTGCACTTTGACGTGCTTTCAAACTGCTAGTTGGGCAGGAGCTGGGACCAAGCAATGGGAGCGCACACCACTGTGGGGATTCGAACCGCCGACCTTCCAATCAGCAAGCCCAAGGCTCTGTGGTTTAACCCACAGCACCACCCGCGTCCCTGATATAAATCATATCAATTAGCAAATGCAAAATCTTGCACTATTGTGCCCACCTCTGCTCTCTTTTCCGGTGACGCGTTTTCCCTACTCTGGGGAGCCGCTGCAAGTCAGAGTAGACAGCCTGCCAGCTCCACCACTGGCTCATCATGGCATGGCTTGGGTATGGAAACCATTATCCTCAAGATGAGACAGCAGGCAGTGGAGGAGAAATATTCCACAACGATTATGAGACGTTTTTATTCTCAGCGGGAAGCAGAGTCACTGTCGAGAAAGGGGCCAGGTCTGTTTGTCTGCAGGCTTTGTTATTTTCCTCCAGACCCGCCGTCGCTCAGCAGATGGCAGCAAAAATTGACATCTCCCGGCTATCCTGTCTGCTGGTGGCTGGACACTCTCAAAAGGGAATCGCTTCTGGCGGCTTGTTAAAGTTTGTTGCTGCTCCATCCCTCTGCTGGATCCACTTCATGCCTTTCCAAATGAGATCTGTTTTGTGTGCTTGGTGCCCATAAGCACAGCTGGCCCCGTACAAAAACATTCCAGGAAAGGAAAAAAGAGGAAAGGTCAATGCAATAAAAAAGGATTGCAGAGTCATCCAGGACAACAGAATCATAGAGTTGGAGGGGTCCCCCAAGGGTCATCTGGTCCAACCCCGAAATGTTGGGATCGCAGCTAAAGAATTCCTGACAGATGGCCACCCAACCTCTGCTTGAAACCTCCAAGAAAGGAGAGTCCACCACCTCCTGAGGGAGTCTGTTCCACAATTGAACAGCTCTTAATGTCAAAAAGTTCTTTCTGATGTTTAGTTGGAATCTCCTTTCTTGTAACTTTGAATCCTACCTTCCAGGGCAGGAGAAAACAAGCTTGTTACATCTTCCATGTGACAGGCATTGATATATTTGAAGACCGCTAGCATAGCTCCTCTCACTCTCCTCTTTTCCAGGCCAAACATGCCGAATTCCCTCAACTGTTTCTCCTAAGGCTTGGTTACCAGACCCTTGATCATCTTGGTCACTGTCAGAAGTCCAGGTTGCCCACTTGATAACACAGTAAGTGCAGATAATTAAAAAGGAGGATTTATTGCAAAAACAAACAGATAACTCTGGATGGCTCCAACAAAGCCTCCGGCATCATTACTGAAGATGACCCTTCTGAAGACCCCTTCCGGTGTCTACAGAATATATTGAACTTTCGCACCTTAAGTCTTTTGTTTTGTTTCCTGTCTAGCAGCCCTCCCATTCACCAACTCTGCAGACTTATTGGATCAGCTCCAAACTCTTCCTTTCGCGAGAGAATCTCTCTGTCTTTGTTCGCGCCTGTTTGAGCTGCCGGAGGGCTTTGGCTGTGTTCCAGCCCGCTCTCAGCTATGGCCTTATCAGCAGGCCCGTCAAGGTTAGGAACAGTTGAAGTCTGTGGCTGCTGGCTCTCCCCTGTCTGACTCACATCTAAGCCTCTCTGTTCCTGGCTGCTTTCTTCACTTGGAGCTGGCTCATTCCTGACAGTTGCCCTCCTCTGCACCTGTTCCAGCTTATCAACATCCTTCGTAAACCGTGGTGCCCAGAACTGGACACAAGATTCCAGCTATGGTCTGGTCAAGGCGGAACAGAGGAGTACTATCACCACTCTTGATGTGGATAACATACTTCTGTTAATGCAGTCTACAATTGCAATAGCTTTCTCGCGTCAGGATTTGGGCCAAAAGGTTACCTCCCCCAACAGCTCACTGCTTCAGCTTCTCTCATGAGTAACCACCAAGCCTCTGTTTTATGAAACCTCCATTGAAAACTGGAACACTCACTTCCAGGTTTCGATTGTTCGGGAGCCGATTTGTTCAGGAGCCAAGGCATTTGAGATCCAAGGTACGACTGTATGCTGATCTATCACGATGACTGGTATTTAGCTCAGCTGCTTAACCAAGATACATGGCCCAGCCCTACACGGTGAGCGAGTCCCAGGGAACCACCATAGAGTTATCAGAATTTTCAAAAGTAGGGGGTCTGTGGCTTGGCTTTTGAAAAATAGGGGGTCTTCAGTAATTGGCTAATTGGGAACCACTGTTCTAACTAGTTGTTTTTAAGCATTGTTGTTGTTTAGTCGTTTAGTCGTGTCCGACTCTTCGTGACCCCATGGACCAGAGCACGCCAGGCACCCCTATCCTCCACTGCCTCCCACAGTTTGGCCAAACTCATGCTAGTCGCTTCGAGAACACTGTCCAACCATCTCATCCTCTGTCGTCCCCTTCTCCTTGTGCCCTCCATCTTTCCCAACATCAGGGTCTTTTCTAGGGAGTCTTCTCTTCTCATGAGGTGGCCAAAGTACTGGAGCCTCACTTCAGGATCTGTCCTTCCAGTGAGCACTCAGGGCTGATTTCTTTAAGGATGGATAGGTTTGATCTTCTTGCAGTCCATGGGACTCTCAAGAGTCTCCTCCAGCACCATAATTCAAAAGCTATATTCATATCTGTCTATCATCTATCTATCTATCTATCTATCTATCTATCTATCTATCTATCTATCTATCTGATAATGTTATTCTTTTATTCTCTTTGTAAACCGCTTTGAGGTCCTTGGGCTTTTGCTTTACAATCGAGCAGTGTATAAATGTTACGAAATAAACACATTATAAAATGAGCTCATGACAGGGAGGTCCAGTGTTCTGTGAGAGACACTCGAAAGGAAGCGTTTTTGCTGAGGCCTTCCAGTGTCTCGTGAGACAGGCAAAATTAACACCTCAAAGATAATGTGAAACTGCTCATTCCATGGATGGTGAACGTATGTATAATTGCCCCTCCATCCTTCATGGAAGAGGGGAAAGAAGAGCCAGGAAGGGTCAGGTGCCGGTCTCCTGAGAGGAAGATCTCATGCCGGCCACGCCAGCCTACCTCAGCAAATGATTTATTTTTCTTCAGGGGAACGCTAAACTTCAAAGTTCAGATTAATGAGATAGAAACACTTTCCAGGTGCTCCCCAAGGGGGTGCAATATATCAGGGTGAGACTGTCATGGTGAAACTTTGCACGAGGATGCGATAGGTTGGTAGGCACAGAATTAATTTATTTTTCGGGGGGGGGGTGCAGTGATGACAGAGGCAATTGTGAAGCTGTGCCATGGCGCAAATTTCCGACAGGTGAGTTAGGAGATTCGGGATAGAAGAAAGGAAGAACCGCCCCACACAGTTCTTTTTGAAAAGGATTTGATCCCGCAATTTGACTTAAAAGGTCATAGACCAGCAAAAGAGAAGTGATCCTGGGGATAAAACGCAATGCAGTATGCAGCCGTATGTATGTGAAATCAGCACCACGCTTTCTCCTAAATATCGACTCTTCATTAACAATAAAATAAATCCCTATTAATTAAAATTAATAAAATTTAATAATAATAATAAATTAATATTCGGAATAAGTTATTTCATGCTCCTTATTCAGCTCATAGAAGGAATGCTCCCCCAAAACGGCTATACACTATTTACAAATCACAATAATTCCATACTCCAATCCAATCGGGTTAAAATAACAGATTCCAAAATACAATTGGGTGGCTCCTGCGGACCAATCAGACTGCTGCAATCTCAATCCTATTGTTCTGGGACCAATCAGACTGCTGCAATCTCAATCCTATTGATCTCAGTACATAACAAGTATTATCCGCTATGGCTTGGTGGACAGCTTAATCGCTGTTGTTAGTTGATGTCACGAAGCGTCTCAGTCTTGGTAACAAAATTTGGCTACAGTCATAGTTCGCTCTGGGTTGGTGTCCTCAATTAAATATCTAGTCAGCATTTCAATTGGGCCTGGTCTTTTAACAGTGATAACTCCTTCCTCGAATCTCGATACAGAGTGCAATAGGAGAACGTGGCTAATAGATTCGATTTCCTTGAGATCGCAGGCATGCCTCTGTTCTATTGGGATCCAAGATATCTACCAGTTAGTAACGCAGGGTAATGCATTAAAACGAGCCCTAGTAAAGGCCCATCGGTGTCTCGGGTTTTCTAACGTCTCTAGACAGATAGCTGGGTGGTTTGGGCGGTGCTTGTGCAGTTGTCTGTACGTTGAGGGAAGACGAGTTAAGGTATTTTGCCAGTCGATATCTTTTTTAAAAGGATTTGATCCCGCAATTTGACTCTAAAAGATGATTAGATGCATTCGTGGAGGAGAGGGCTATCGATGGCTATGCTCTCATACCCTCCAACATTTCTCTGATGAAAATAGGGGTGCCCAATTTAATGATGATGATGATAATGATGTCATCGTTGTTATCATACCCCGCCCATTTGACCAGGTTGCCCCAGCCACTCTGGGCAGCTTCCAAACAAATATAAAAACCTGATCAAACTTTAAACACCAGAAAGCTTTCCTTAAACAGATGTTTTCTATAGGTTGTATAGTTACCTAGCTCCTTGGCTCTGGGGTTGCATACCCTCCAACTTTTCTCCGGTGAAAACGGGGAAATCCCAAGGAAAAGCGGGACCTTCCGGGATCAGATCAGAAACTGGGACGGCTTCTGCAAATCCAGGGCTGTCCCTAGAAGATAGGGACACTTGGAGTGTCTGTGTGGTGCCTTCAGTGTTACAGGAAATAGGTCTCTGAAGGTCATTTGTTGTGGATCACAAGCGGGGAGGGTGCTCTTGAACCCGGGGGGTGTTTCCCCACACAAGCTTTCCTCTTCTAGGAAGCCCACAAGGAAGATCTGAACACGACAACAACTCTGCCTTCTCATGATTCCCAGCAACTGTAGTCCTCAGAGGCACATGTCACCTCCAACGATGGAGGGAGAACATAGCCATTATAGCTAGTAGCCTTGGTGTCCAGGCATATGCCTAATTAAACTGTGTTGATGAGCTTAAAAAAAAATACCAAGGCCTTAATATTTGATGGATAACGATTGTGGGGTTCGTTTCGAGGCAAGCATGTTAAACGTTCAACCGGCCAACTCCCACG
This sequence comes from Lacerta viridis, assembly GCA_900245905.1. Taxonomy (NCBI): domain Eukaryota; kingdom Metazoa; phylum Chordata; class Lepidosauria; order Squamata; family Lacertidae; genus Lacerta; species Lacerta viridis. The sequence continues at coordinate 31,831 of OFHU01000273.1, forward strand.
GCGAAAGAGAGAGATCCATTGCAACAATCCATTTTCGTTCTGTGTTTCTTCTCGCGCCTCTCCTGTAATTTATGTTAACATCTGACCATCCGACCGTTGCTCACGCAACGGAGAAAGCAGAGGGGAGGCCTCTGTAATACGAATGAGCGTTCTTATCGGCGTGCCTCTCACATCCATATTGCGAAGGGGTCAAAGCCGAGAGCTCTGTCATGTCGAAACACCCAAACATGGCTGTGCTTCTCCTCCAGCTGTTAAACTAATCTTCCTCCGGAGGAGGAGGAGGAGGAGATTAGGCACATAGGAAGCTGCCTTAAACGGAGCCCGGCCATTCATTCATCCATCTAGATCCTCAGCAGCCACCAGACAGGAGCGCCTCTTAACCCTACCTGGAGATGCCAGAGATGGATAAATCTTCTGCATTCAAAGCATGTGTTCTACCACAGAGCTGCGAACACAGGCAACTGCTTTATATGAAGACAGACCATTGGTCCATATATAGCTCAATATCATTTATACTAGGAGTGGGGAATATCAAGTCTGGGATGTGACTGTTGCTCCCACCGTTCACTGGCCCTGCTTCACAGTGTATTCTCCCTAGCTGAGATATCTCCTTCAACTCGGATAATGTCTCCTGCTTGTCTGGATGGAGATGAGAGTGTGGAGATACCTTGCCTGCAGTGCAAAGGTAAAGCTCACCTTCATTGTGCCGCCCACAGCAGTGTCTCCCTCGCCCACAGGTTGCCCAGAATGGCATAAGGTGCATGGGCCGAAAAAGGCTCGCAACACCTGATCGACTGTCAGGAGTGGAAGTCAAGAGCAATAAATCACACGGCGTCAGTGAAGTTAACTCTATTTTCAAAGAGGTTTAAAAAAAATGTAAAGGACCCCTGGACAGTAAAGTCCAGTCAAAGGCGACTATGGAGTTGTGGCGCTCATCTCGCTTTCAGGCCGAGGGATCCGGCGTTTGTCCACAAGCAACTTTCTGCGTCATGTGGCCAGCATGACTAAACCACTTCTGGTGCAATGGAACACCATGACAGAAACCAGGGCGCACGGAAACGCCGTTTATCTTCCTGCCACAGTGGTACCTATTTATCTACTTGCACTGGTGTGCTTTTGAACTGCTAGGTTGGCAGGAGCTGGAGCTGGAACAGAGCCATCACAGGGGTTCAAACCACCGACCTTCCAATCGGCAAGCCCAAAAGGCTCAGTGGTTTAGACCGCAGTGCCACCCACATCCCTAATGCTTCTGAATACCAGTTGCTGGAAGCCACAGGAGGGGATGAATTGAGACCAGTTGCGACCTTCCGATCGGCAAGTCCAAGAGGCTCAGTGGTTTAGACCTGCGTCAAAGAAACATACAGCTCACTAGGCCAGGCTTGGTGAGCGCAGCAACTCTTCTTGGTAGATCTTGCCCCTATGGGGATCTGATCCTCCCCTGGGTCCTTTTCAAGCAATCTGAGACTACGGTGTCATTGCTGTCTTTGCTCCTCCTCTTTCATACCTCTTCTGGTCCTGGAAGAACAGCAGGAAGAGGAGCTTGTCAAGGCAGGAGGAGGAGACACATGGGACTCTTCATTAGCCTGACTCTTCTCTGCCTTTTGCCCTCCCTCCTCTCATTGCTTTAGCTCCTGCCTCTGATTCTGGACTACTTTCTGTCACAGACTCTTGCAGCTCACTAAACCCTGTTGCCTCTCTAGCTTCTGACACCTCCTCCCCCCTGTCTTCTCCCTCTTCTCCTTCGGAGCACTCATCATTGTCCCGCCACCACTCCTGAGACCCTGAGCTTTCTTCCCTCGAGGGGTTCCCCAGCGGATGTATCCCATCATTCCTCCGAGTCCAGCCAATCCATCACATCTGCATTGACTGGCAGAAGCTCTCCAGGGTTTCAGGCAGGGAATTTCTCTCAGCCCTACCAGGAGATGCTCAGGATTGAACCTGAGACCTTCCACATTCAAGGAAGCTGCTCAACCACGGATGATGCCCCAGCCCTGATGGGAGTCGTAATTGAAAACACCTGGAGGGTGGTAAAGGCTGGGTGGTTTTATTGTAATGCATTTTTTAATGTTATGCTTTTTGATTATGGAGACTATATGTCAAACAACCAATAAATCATATTATTCCCATAGTTGTGGAACCTCCTCCCAATAGAACTCAGGTAGTCACCCTCTGCATTCAGGATGCATGTAAAAACCTTCTTATTTATCCAGGCTTTGGGCTTATCATTGCATGAAGTTTTCGCACTGCTGTCTGCAGTCTGTTACGCCGCTGTCTTGAATTGTTTTTAATGGGATATTTATTATCGTGAGCTTCCCTGGGCTCCCTTTGGGGTGGGCAGGTGCATTAGAAATCTAAAGTATTAAAATTTTGCACACAGGGATGGGGGAGAATGTTAATTCAGATTGCATTCAAAGGAAAACCTACCTAATTTGTGCTTTCCGAAACAAGACCCAAACGAAAAAAAAGCCGTATTTCCTAAATCTGAACTTCTCCGAATTTTGCAATGTGGTCCTCCAAATTATGTGTGCAGAAATAAACGTAGCAGGGTGATGCGTACATGAAATTTCATATCTTAGTGAATCAAACACACAGAAACGAATCACACGGGGGGAAATTCCTTAGCAAAATTGCACACAAAGGTGTATAACGGGGAAATTGTGTCAACATGCTGATGGTTCTTCCTGAGGACTTTCCTTTCATTCCAGTTGTAAATTGATGTGGAAATCTGAAGAACTGGGGAGAGCTGAACTCACAGTAAGTCTGGGAAAACGAGAAGCTGAAATTGACCGATTCACTCATCCCTAGCTACAAACTGGAAAGATGAATTGAGATGAAAGTACGTTTCGGTAAACAAGAGAAATGGCTGGATCTTAAGCCGTGTCAACACAGTTATGTTTTCTGTCTAGCCATTTTCTGTCAGCCTTTGTCATTCCCAAACATTGAAACAATCCTTGGGAAATAAGAAAAGGGGGGGGGGTCGAAATTTTCCGCATTCCTGGCGCTGCCCGAAAATTGCACATTTTGGGGTGGCCACCAAACAGGATCTCTTTCTCTCTTTCTCTTTCTCTTGCATTTGTGGACACATGCACAAAAACATCAGACGCTATACTACTTGTACAAATGAAAAATGTCTCCCACAAATCTCTTCTGACAATGCAGCGTTGACTCTGTGCGACTGCCCTCTACAATCCTTGACGGTTGCAGGACAACAGCAGCAGGAGTTCCACCAGTGCAGACATCTGAATCCCATCCCATCTGTGGCGATTTCTCTTCCCCCACCCTACCATTCACTGAACTCCCCCTCCCAGCTGTAATGAAACAGTCTTTTAACCCCGAGTTGTTATTTTTAATGGAGGGGGGAATATTTCAGATTGTTGTGTTCTGTGACCTCGAGTTAGCACGGCGCAGCCCCGACGCTCCCACTGCAACCGTAAAGCGTTGGTTTTGGCGCTCGCTGCCGCTGACGAGGAAGCGATCCCTCACAAATATTATGATGGGCTTGTCATGTCGTAGCTGGTGCGAAGTGATCGATGGCGCAGCCGCCGAGTTGCCCTGCGAGCCCCCGGCTCTGCGAGACGTCCCTCTCTTCCTTGTGCTGCGCGGCCTGAGGAGATCGATTCTGCACATGCCGGAGAACTCCCAGAAGCCCCTTCCGAGGGATGTCGGAGAAGCTTCCAGAGAGGACTGTGGCATGGCGGCGCATGAACCGCAAACAGGTTTCGTCTCATGGCACGTCACAGCCCATTACACCTTACGCTAAAATCAAGATGTGTAACTGGAGACATTGGGAATCTGGTCTCAGGCTGCTGGATCTTAGCCTCTCCTGAGGGACAGGAAGGAAGTGGGTGGAGAAAAGTTTTTCTCCCTCTCCCATAGCACTAGAGCTCGTGAGCATCCAACAAAGCTGAATTTTTAGAAGATTTGGGACAGTTAAAGGAAAGTCCTTCCCGCATTGTGTAGTTAAACTATGGAAGTCCCTCCTGCAGGAGGCAGCGATGGCCACTAACTTGGAAGGCCTTTTTAAAAGGATTAGAGGAAGGCAGGGCTATTGAAGGCTACTAGCCATAATGGCTATGCGTTGCCTGCACAGATGGAAGCAACAATGCTTCTGAATAAAAAGTAAAAAGGGCAAAGGACCCCTGGAAGGTAAAGTCCAGTCAAAGGTGACTATGGAGTTGCGGTGCTCATCTCACTTTCAGGCCGAGGGATCCGGCATTTGTCCACAGGCAGCTTTCCGGGTCATGTGGCCAGCAGGTCTAAACTGCTTCTGGCGCAACGGAACACCGTGACGGAAACCAGCGTGCACGGAAACGCCGTTTACCTTCCCGCCAGAGCGGTACCTATTTATCTACTTGAACTTTGATGTGCTTTTGAACAGCTAGGTTGGCAGGAACTGGGGCCGAGCAACAGGAACTCACCCCGTCGCGGGGATTCGAACCGCCGACCTTCCGATCAGCAAGTCCAAGAGGCTCAGTGGTTTAGACCACCGCGCCACCCGCATCCCTAATGCTTCTGAATACCAGTTGCTGGAAGCCACAGGGGGCGGGGATTGCTATTGTGCCCAAATCCTGCTTGCTGGTTTCCCAAAGGCATCTGGTCAGCCACTGTGAGAACAGGATGCTGGACTGGATGGGCATTGTGTCAGGAAACAGCCTACTCACAAGTAGGACCCTGGCAGAGACCCATGCCCGACTGGCATTTTCCCTCCTTCCTGGGCGATCATTCAGGAGCTTCTTAGCCTTCTACAGCCCCCAGACATCTCAGTGATTGATGCCAGAAGACATCAATTAAAGCCCTAAACGGCCTCGGTCCTGTATACCTTGAAGGAGCGTCTCCACCCCCATCATTCAGCCCGGACACTGAGATCCAGCGCCGAGGGCCTTCTGGCGGTTCCCTCACTGCGAGAAGCAAAGCTACAGGGAACCAGGCAGAGGGCCTTCTCGGTAGTGGCGCCCGCCCTGTGGAACGCCCTCCCATCAGAGGTCAAGGAGATAAACAACTACCTGACATTCAGAAAATACCTGAAGGCAGCCCTGTTTAGGGAAGTTTTTAATCTGTGATATTTTAATGTATTTTAATATTTGTTGGAAGCCGCCCAGAGTGGCTGGGGAGACCCAGCCAGATGGGCGGGGTACAAATAATTATATTATTATTATTATTATTATTATTATTATTATTATCATCATCATCATCATCATCATCATCAACAACACACTTACTGGATCCGCAGAGTTTTTGCCCAGCTTGCGTGACAGACCACAGCAACTCAGTATGTTGGCTAACCTACTTTATTACATATAATACACATGGAGCTCTCCACACGGCTCCCTCTCTCTCTAGCATCAGACAGCAAAGAGAAAGGACAAAGGACAATAGTCCCACTTCAGGAAAACACAGTAAGACAAACATCCTGTCTAGGTAACTTCCCACTTCCCACTGTGGAAACAAAACACATACCCAGTCATGTGAAAAACAACAAACTCATGACTACACACGGGTAATCAATATTCCAACTTCCACATTGGCGTGATCCAGCAGGCCCTTCTTATGTCCCTATGGGTTCCGGCTGAGTAAGTCCCTTTCAGCAAGAAGAACAAAAGGTTTTGTGGCACCTCTTGAAGAATTGCACCAGGTGTGGGGAGCTTTTGTGCCCTCCAGATATTTCTTCTCACTCTTTCCCCATTTTCCCGTTCTCTTTCTCCTGCTTATCCCCACTCATACCAGGGGCTGTCCTGCTAAAGAGGATTGAGCTAATGTGAGGAAATCAGGTCCTCCTGTCAATATGCCAGTGCATATAAACATTTTGAACAACGGCGTTACATTTCTATTCTACTAATGCAAGTGCAAAAAAAAAAATGCTTACATTAGTGAACATAACTTACAAAATAACTTCTTCTTTTTCTTATATTTTATAAAATGCATTGTACCCAAGACATCTGCTTGCAAAATTATGCCCATGAAGCAAAAAATGCATTAAAGAATGTGCATATTATTATTCAATTATCATTTATTAAATTTGTATACTGCCCTATACTTGTAGGTCTCAGGGCGGTTCACAACATAAAAGCACAAAACGCGTAACAAAAAGAATTAAAACAATTAGCAATAGTATTGCTGCAATACTAATGTATATAAACTAACAAAAAACAAAAAACAAAACTCCCCAATAAAAGCCCCTAAACGATACCCCAGGCCACAAATACTAATATAGAAATCCAAATTAATACATTACAAATGCAAATGCAAATACAACAATCCAAATTAACATTTTAAAAACAATTTGAAGCGACCCCACCCCCTGAAGAAAACAACCACCACCACCCCGTTATACACATATATCAATATCTCTATCTATCTATCTATCTATCTATCTATCTATCTATCTATCTATCTATATCAGGAGAAATGTGCAATAGAATAGAGGTGTGTGTGTGTGTTGTTGTTTGTTTGTTTGTTTGTTTGGACTGTAATTCCCTTGATGGGATTCTCTGGAAGGAGACTGTTATTTAGTACCAGGAAGAGACCCAATCCTGTTGGCCAGGGGTAGGCAACCTAAGGCCCGTGGGCCTGGATGCGGCCCAATCACCTTCTCAATCCGGCCCATGGATAGTCCAAGAATCAGTGTGTTTTTACATGAGTAGAATGTGTCCTTTTATTTAAAATGCATCTCTGGGTTATTTGTGGGGCCTGCCTGGTGTTTTTACATGAGTAGAATGTGTCCTTTTATTTAAAATGCATCTCTGGGTTATTTGTGGGGCCTGCCTGGTGTTTTTACATGAGTAGAATGTGTGCTTTTATTTAAAATGCATCTCTGGGTTATTTGTGGGGCATAGGAATTCATTCATTTTTTTTTTTTTCTTCTTCAAAATATAGTCCGGCCCCCCACAGGGTCTGAGGGACGGTGGACCGGCCCACGGCTGGAAAAGGTTGCTGACCTCTGCTGTAGGATATTCTTTTGGGAACGGCTGGCATCCATCTCTGGCTGCAACATATCTTTCGCCTTCTGCTGTGTCTGGCCACAACCATCATGTTTGCTCAGCCGCTTCCAGAGATTAGGAAGGGAAATTCTGTCACATGCTCCTGCTGTTTACCTGCCGAGTGGCCACTTCCTGCTTCAGCTTACCGACACACGACATGACTCATCCCCCTTGCCAGAGTGTATTCATGGAGTAAGTTACATCAGCTTGGTCACACTGGTTAAAATAAAGGACGCCTGCGATCTTCTGGAGTATGCAGGACTGCATCCAATGAAGTCCACAAAGGGTCTCTCCAGAAGTGCATCAGCCTTGGGAAGAATGCAGGCAGAAGTGCCCCAGGAAAGCTCAGTTCCCTCTGTCAACATCTCTTTGACTGACAGCAGACAAGACTGTGCTCGGTTGGCAATGACCTCCAGAACAACACTGTGGGAATTATCAAATGAGGGTGCAGGGACAGAGATAGTCTAGCTACTGTTGTCTATGCTCTGGTAACCTCAAGGCTGGATTACATCAATGCGTTCTATGTAGGGCTGCCTCTGAAGATGATGTGACGATGAAGGTCTGGAGGTGAAATAGTTAAACTTACCAATCAGAAGAGGGGGTTAGAGTGAAGTTACAGGACATGCTCTGACTGTAAGTGGTGTGTCTGCCCCAAAACTTTAGCAGGTGCAAACAGTATTGTGTGTAACATCCCTGTTGCCGACCCTGAGCACAAAACACCATGGATGCACAAATAAAAGGAACCTCTGGAGGGGTCCATAGTAAGTCCTACAAAAGGTAAAGTTAAAGGACCCCTGGATGGTCAAGTCCAGTCAAAGGCGACTGTGGAGTTGCGACGCTCTTCTCACTTTCAGGCTGAGGGAGCCGGCGTTTGTCCGCAGACAGCTTTCCGGGTCATGTGGCCAGCAGGACTAAACCACTTCTGGCGCAACGGGACACCGTGACGGAAACCAGAGCGCACGGAAATGCCGTTTACCTTCCTGCCACAGCGGTACCTATTTATCTACTTGCACTGGCATGCTTTCGAACTGCTAGGTTGGCAGGAGCTGGGACAGAGCAACGGGAGCTCACTCCATCGCGGGGATTCGAACTGCCGACGTTCTGATCGGCAAGCCCAAGAGGCTCAGTGGTTTAGACCACAGTGACACCTGCGTCCCTAATGCTTCTGAATACCAGTTGCTGGAAGCCACAGGAGGGGAGGAATTGCAACCAGTTGAGACCATCCGATCGGCAAGCCCAAGAGGCTCAGTGATTTAGACCACAGCGCCACCCGCGTCCCGAAGTCCTACAAGGGGCAGCAAAAGCCAGAGAGCAGCAGGCTGGGGTGTTGGGCTGAATTTCACACTCGGGCTTGTTCTAAGTGGCCAAGTCCTTTGGCTTTGCCTGCAGGGATCTAGTTAATTAATTCGACGTCTCGACCGCCATGCTCCCCGACACCTCTGCGCTTAGAGCTGCGACATCTGTTCCTTAACGTGAACTCCAGGCCATCTCTGATCTCTAGCAGGCGGGTGAGTTTCACACGCCGGGAGTGAGGAAGGAGGCGGGGAAGGAGGTTAACCGGCACCGAGAGATTTATCTGGACGGAGAAATCCTGCAGAGAAGCCAACATCCAGCAGAGACACTTTGAACTCTCTGGCGAGGCAAAGGGATCTCGCCTCTCCCATCAGGAGTCCTGGGCATCTTGAAAAGTGATTGCCCCAGCCCCCCCACCACCCGTTTTTGCGCATTTGGTCTGTGACGGTGTGCAGTTGGAGGAAGAGCTTTCCTCTGGAGTTTAAGACCCTCTCCTTCTCTCTAACTTTTATTTTTACAAGTCAAAAGGCGCTGCTCCGTCGAGAATGGGAAAGACTTCAAGAAGAGCCAGAGCAAGCCCCTGGAAGATGCAGGCCGAAGGGAACCAAGATGGCCGCCATCTCGAAAGCTTTCTAACCTTTCGATGAACCGAATGCTTTATCGGCTGTAAAATTTATATGAGAACAGAACCAGGGACAGGGAAACTTTTTAAGGTTCTTATTCCCTTTTGGGCCACCATTTGAGGGTCACATGCCAGAGGTGGGAAAGGGCCAGAAGCAAACATGGGCTGGGTAATGAATTTCATTTCATTTATTAGACTTATTTGTCACTTGTCACTTGAGGGCCTCCAAGCGACTTTCAGCAAATACACACACACACTACATAATACCTTAAAGGGGAAAAGTGGGGGAGGGAATACATTAATATTTCACATAACATCATATCTGTTTTTAAATGGATATTGGAGTTCTCTCCATTCAATTTAGAGAACTGCTCATCTATTCCAATTTTCTGCTCCTGTCACTTAACCAATTCCTGATCCACAAGAGCGCCTCTCCTCTCATTCCATGACTGATAAGATTACTCAGTTGTTGTTCATTCGTTCAGTCGTGTCCGACTCTTCGTGACCCCATGGACCAGAGCACGCCAGGCACGCCTATCTTCCACTGCCTCCCGCAGTTTGGCCAAACTCATGCTAGTTGCTTCGAGAACACTGTCCAACCATCTCATCCTCTGTCGTCCCCTTCTCCTTGTGCCCTCCATCTTTCCCAACATCAGGGTCTTTTCCAGGGAGTCTTCTCTTCTCATGAGGTGGCCAAAGTACTTGGAGCCTCAGCTTCAGGATCTGTCCTTCCAGTGAGCACTCAGGGCTGATTTCTTTAAGAATGGATTTAAGCTTACTTTAAGCTTACTCAGTAGTCATTGTCAAAAGCTTTTTGAAAGCCCAAGTACCTGTTGTCACTCATATCACCTCTATATGCTTGCTGATGCTCCCAAAGAACTCCTATAGCTTCATGAGATAGCACTTGTTCTTGCAGAAGCCACACTTGGCTTCAGCGAGGCTTGTTCTTCTCTGTGGTTGGTTATTTTCTCTTCATAGAACAGTAGAGTTGGAAAGGACCCAGGGATCATCTAGTGCAACCTCCTGAAAGGCAGGAATCTCAGCTAATGACAGGTGGCTACCCAACCTCTGCTTAACAACCTTCAAGGAAGTAGAGTCCACAACCTCCCGAGAGAGTCCGTTCCACTGTCAAACAGCTCTTACTGCCAGAAAGTTCTTCCATGTGTTGAGTCGGACTCTCATTTCTTGTCACTTGATGTCATTGGTTAGAATCCTACCCTCCAGATGTCCACCAGTTTCCCCAGGAGAGATATTAAGCTAACTGGCTTATAATTTACAGGATCTCCCCTGAATTCCTTTAAAAAATATGAAAATTGATGTTGCACGAGCTACATGTTTGCTTGATCCTTTCCACAGGAGATACCCGCAGAAGGTATCGTCTTCCAAAGCAACTACTCTACTCCCAACTTAAAAATGGAAAGCGTAATGCTGGTGGTCAACAAAAGAGGTTTCAAGACTCTCTCAGGGCAAATCTAAAAAGATGTAGCATCAACACCAACAAATGGGAAACACTGGCCTGCAAGCACTCCAATTGGAGAACAGCCATGCACTTTGAAGACACTCGAACTCAGGACGCAAGGGCATATCTGTCAACGTTTCACTTTTTTAAAGGGAAATTCCCTTATTCCAAAAAGGATTCCTCGCAAGAAAAGGGAAAAGTTGACAGCTATGCAAGGGAGAAACATGCTAAGAGGAAGGTATGCTTGGCAAACCCTCACCGTGATCAACTCCTGCCCGGAAACCTGTGTCCCCACTGTGGAAGGACGTGTGGATCCAGAATTGGCCTCCACAGTCACTTACGGACTCACTGTTAAGACCGTGTTCATGGAAGACAACTTACCGTATTTTTCGCTCCATAAGACGCACTTTTTTCCCTCCTAAAAAGTAAGGGGAAATATCTGTGCGTCTTATGGAGCGAATGGTGGTCCCTGGAGCTGAATTGCCCAGGGGCCAAAAGAGGATCATGCTTTTTATTTTACAAAGAGAAAAGGGGGTGTTGAAAGGACCCGCTCAGCAGCTGATCAGCAAGAGATCGGAGAGAGATAAGAGTCCCGGCTCCCTTTCAGCCCCGCCCTCCATTTGTTGAATGTGCTGCAGAGGGAGGTTGTTTGTTTCCCCAGCGACATGTGACTGGCTGATTAGATTATCTGTCTGGAAACTGTAGAAAAGGCTCCCTTTCCTTTAGAAGCTGCAGAAATGTGAGTTGAACCCCATAAAAATGGGGCTTTTCCTCTTTGCTTTTCCCCCTTTGCAAAAAAAGCTGCAAAACTTTTAGCTGATCCTCAAAAAAAAGGGTTTTTCCCTTTGCAAAAAAGCTGCAAAACTTTTAGCTGATCCTCAAAAAACAGGGCTTTTCCCTTTGCAAAAAAAGCTGCAAAACTTTTAGCTGATCCTCAAAAAAAGGGCTTTTAGAGGAGGAAAACCAGAAAAAAAAATTCTTGTTTCCTCCTCTAAAAACGAGGTGCGCCCTATGGTCCGGTGCGCCCTATGGAGCAAAAAATGCGGTACTCAGCTACAAGGGATCGCCAAAGAAGACGACGACCTGCAGAAGGTCCTGGGCTCAATGCCTGGCATCTCCTGATGGGTCTGTCCATGTTCCCTGCTGGAAATCCGTCACCAGGCAGTGCAGACCATCTTGAGCTAGATGGGGCGATAGCCTCGACTCGGTACGAAGCACTTCCCTATGATATGTCCGTCAGCTCCTCCTTAAAAGTATCCTTCCACAGCTGGGCTCATAAGAATTGGCTGTGACAATGGCCCCCGGGCCGTTCTTTCTGCTGATTAATTGGGCACTTAGCTTGGCGGGTGCTTCAGACAATGTGCAGGAATGGCTCTTGCGCTGAATCACGGCCCTGAGAACGGGGCCGGCTAAAGAATAACACGGGCGGATTGCTTTATTAATTGATTGCTATTAAATCAGCCCGGCTGGGCGGGGCCGTTCTAACCTCTCCGATGCGAGGGCAAGCCATTATTCTGCCTGCCTCCCCAGTCTAATAGAGATTAAGCCAGTGGGAAAGTTTCAAAAGTGGGGAGGGATCGAGGGGGGAGGGAAATAAGTTTATTAGCGGTTTGTGATAGGGGTTGGACATGCCTCTGACAAGTGGGTGCTGGAAGGTACCGAAAGGAGGCAGGTCTCTTTGCCTCGGCCCTTTTTGCAGAGTTCTCCGTGACATTTCGCTGGCTCCCTTCCAAAGGCACAGTATCGACCTAGAGAAAAAAGGTCGGCGTGACACGGCTGCTTCCATTTTTCAAATGTTATATCTTTTATATTCTGGGCAAGGCAAGGTGCCTGAGAAAGTGAGCTGGGAGACATTTCGCCTCCTTATCTCATAATCCTGAAACCTGGGGAGAACCTAGGAAGTTGAACATTGGAAGGTTTAGGGAAGAAAGAACTAAGTGCTTTTTCACAGCGCGCATGGACTGGCCGAGTCCAGCAGGCTCTTAGGGATGCTGACTTTAAGCCATAATAATAATAATAATAATAATAATAATAATAATAATAATAATTTATACCCTGCCCATCTGGCTGGGTTTCCCCAGCCACTCTGGGTGACTTTCAACCAAATATTAAAAACCATACAGCGTCAAACATTAAAAACTTCCCTAAACAGGGCTGCCTTCAGTTGTCTTTTAAAAGTAAAATAGTTGCTTATTGCCTTGACATCTGATGGGAGGGCGCCACCACCGAGAAGGCCCTCTGCCTGGTTTCCTGTAGCCTCACTTCTCGCAAGGAGGGAACCACCAGAAGGCCCTCGGCACTGGACCTCAGTGTCTGGGCTGAACGATGGGGATGGAGACGCTCCTTCAGGAATACAGGACTGAGGCTGTTTAGAGTTGGAAAGGACCACAAGGATCATCTAGTCCAACCCCCCTGCAATGCAAGAATCCTTTGCCCAAGTGGGGCTCGAACCCACAACCCTGAGATCGAGAGTCTCATGCTCTTCCAACTTGCAAGCTGCTCAGTGACACCTGCCATTGTGTGAGAGCCAGTGTGGTGTAGTGGTTAGAGCAGCCTTCCTCTCAACCTTGGGTCTTCAGATGTTGATAGACTATGACTCCCATGATCCGTAGCTAGCAGGACCAGTCGCCAGGGGTGATGGGAGTTGTAGTCCAACAACATCTGAGGATCCAAGATTGGAAAAGGCTGGTTAGCGTGTCAGGCGAGAACCTGGGGGAGACCAGAGTTCAAATCTCCAGTCAGCTATGAAGCTTGCTGGGGGGGGCTTGGGAGCTAGTCACTGCCTTCTCTCAGTCTAACCTACCTCGCAGGGTTCTTGTGGGGATTAAACAAGGAGGGAAAGAACCATGTACACGACCTCGAGCTCCTTGGAGGAAAAGGTGGAATTTAAATTCTCTGGGGAGAAGATACTGGACTAGATTACCACTTGATCTGAATCAGCAGAAAAAGTCTTCTGTTCTTATGCCCCCTTACATTTATATTTGCACTTAGATCTCCGTAAGATGAATCATTTGAGCAGGTGTCAGAAGTGGGTCAGAAATAAATCACATTGAATTAAGTGAAGTCTTTATTAGACAAAACACGCTACTGTACTCAGAAATGCCAGGCTTAGTGAGCACAGGAACTGTTGTGGGGACTGAAGGTCTCTGCCTTCCCATTGCTGTCTATGCTGCCTGCAGCCACCTCTCCCAGGTCCTTCCCAAGCAATCTGAGACTCGGCCTGTCTCTGCTCCTCCCTCTTCATACCTCTTCTGGTTCTGGGAAACCAGGGCGGGGGAGCTTGTCGCAGCAGGAGGCGGAGACATCCTGGTTTCTTTATCAGTCTGACATACAGGTGAAACTCAAAAAATTAGAATATCGTGAGAAGGTTCATTTCTTTCAGTAATTCAGCTTAAAAGGTGAAACTAATATATGAGATAGACTCATGACATGCAAAGCGAGAGATGTCAAGCCTTTATTTGTTATAATTGTGGTGATTATGGTGCACAACTGATGAGAACCCCAAATTAACGATTTCAACTTTACTAGAACCCAATGTGGGCCATGCAGCAAAGCTGAAATGTTAGAAGATTTGGGACAGACAAAAGAAAGTGCTTCTTCACATAGCACATAGATATGAACACCCATCTTAAACTGTGGTCCCCAGAACTGGACACAATATTCCAGGCGCGGTCTGCCTAAGGCAGAGGAGAGTAGTACTGTTACTTCCCTTGATCTGGACACCATATTTCTCTTGATGCAGCCTAGAACTGCAAAGTACAGCAGTACCTCGGGTTACAGACACTTCAGGTTACAGACGCTTCAGGTTACAGACTCTGCTAACCCAGAAATAGTACCTCGGGTTAAGAACTTTGCTTCAGGATGAGAACAGAAATCTGGCGGCAGCAGCAGGAGGCCCCATTAGCTAAAGTGGTGCTTCAGGTTAAGAACAGTTTCAGGTTAAGAACGGACCTCCAGAACAAATTAAGTTCTTAACCCGAGGTACCACTGTACATGTATTTAAGAGCACTGGGCCCAGAACTCACATCCCCTATGACATTCTATGCAAAACTCCCCTGCAGTGTGCTGTGGAAACGATCAACGAGCATTTTTTGAGTAGGGTTTTCCAACAAGCTGTGAACACCCCCTGCCAACATGACTACCACCTAGCCAGCATTTAAATCATTTGCTAACCGAAGTATCACGGGGGGACTTGGTTAAATGTTCATCTATATAGTAAAAGGGATGTAGGTGGCACTGTGGTCTAAACCACTGAGCCTCCTGGACTTGCCGATCAAAAGGTCAGTGGTTCGAATCCCCGCAATGGAGTGAGCTCCTGTTGCTCTGTCCCAGCTTCTGCCAACCTAGCAGTTCGAAAGCACGCCAGTGCAAGTAGATAAATAGGTACCACTCCGGCGGGAAGGTAAACAGCATTTCTGTGCACTCCGGCACTCATCACGGCCCTCCATGTGGCAGAAGTGGTTTAGTTATGCTGGCCACATGACTCGGAAAGCTGTTTGTGGACAAACGCCGGCTCCCTCGGCCTGAAAGCGAGATGAGCGCCACACCCCATAGTTGCCTTTGAATGGGCTTAACCATCCAGGGGTCCTTTACCTTTTTTACCTTTTGTATAGTGAAAGCACAGCGAAAGCAGAGTCTTTTCTGCAATGGTGCCACGGAATGCCCTCCTATGGACACTTGCCATGGCCCACCTTAATTAAACCAACCCATCTCTGTGTGTATCCGAGACGCATCTGAGATTTCAAGGATTTGATATCCCGCTTTATCACTACCTGAAGGAGTCTCAAAGTGGCTAACATTCTCCTTTCCCTTCCTCCCCCACAACAAACACTCTGTGAGGTGAGTGGGGCTGAGAGACTTCAGAGAAGTGTGACTAGCCCAAGGTCACCCAGCAGCTGCATGTGGAGGAGCGGGGAAGCGAACCCGGTGCACCAGATTACGAGTCTGCTGCTCTTAACCACTACACCACACTGTTTCTAACATGTTCTAACATGTTTCGGAAGCCGAACGTCCAATGCGGCTGTTGGCTATTGTTTCTGGGGCACCTGCACCAATCAGAAGCCATGTCTTGGTTTTCGAACATTTCAGAAGTCAAACGGACTTCCGGAATGGATTAAGTTTGGCGCTTTTGTTTTTGCTATTTATTTTGCATTTTTGTTTTTGAGGCTTTTTCAGTTAATTTGTTTTTGTGACTGTGTGGAACCCAGTTCAGCTACTGATTGATTGATTGTGTGACTGCGGAAATGGATAAAAGCCCCCCATCCAAACAATGACTATCATCAGTGCAGGTAAGAAAAAAAATAATTTTTAATTTTTATCATCTACAATACTGTCTTATTTATTTTATAGTACAGTACATTGATTATTGCTTTCATTTTATGGATCAATGGTCTCGTTAGATAGTAAAATTCATGTTAAATTGCTGTTTAAAGAAGTGTGCATGCACACGAAAGCTCATACCAAGAACAAACATAGTTGGTCTCTAAGGTGCTACTGGAAGGAATTTTTTTTTTTATTTTGTTTTGACTATGTCTACCTACCTGTGCTGTTTAAAGGATTGTTTTTAAAAGTCTGGAACGGATTAATCTGTTTTGCATTACTTTCTATGGGAAAGCGCGCCTTGGTTTTGGAACGCTTTGGTTTTGGAACGGACTTCCGGAATGGATTAAGTTTGAGAACCAAGGTACTCCTGCACTTACCTTTGATCTCCGGCCAAGTCTTCCCCCTCGACGGATGTGGCCGGCCTTTCCCACACCACACCTTCCTCCTGAGATGTTCTGAGCTTCATCTAAAGGGGTTTCTATCTAAATTTAAGAACCCAGCCCTTGAAAGATACCAAAGCACTCTATAAAAAGTCCTTTTCTAAACACACCATTCCTTCCGCAGAGCAGGGCACCCCAATGCCACCTTGTGGCCCCTTTAGGAACTGTCCAGTTTTTTTTGGGTCACAGGAAAACATCATCAGCTTTATTACCAGGAAGATTAATTACCATCGCAACGGCGTCTGGGCCTCCTGATGAAATATTTTGCAGGCTATTGCTCCCAGGAGGGAAGGTCTGTTTGCTGATTTATTTTAAACGCAACTCGGTTATCGAAGCTTCTTTGGAGATGCCACAGGTCTTAATTTCCCCCTGCACTCTTGACAAACGTGCAATAAATTTCCATTGGGCTTTTGATACACCGAGGAAATCCTCGACGAGGCCAAGAAAAATGTCAGGGGCAATTAAGCCGCATGGCATTAACGGCCCCGGAGGAGAAGCACTTTCGCCTCTCTTTGGAATGCTGATAGCGATGGAGAACCTCCCAGCTCAAATGGTAGCAATTATTACAGGTCCCTCTCGGGGTCCCCATATATTTTATGATAATGGAACATTGTCCGGTTGACTTTTTTTCACGGGTGGGGGGGGGAGGGGGGAACGTAGGGAGACGACGATTCATTACAAGAAAATAGTAATAATGCCAGTCAGTGTCAACAATACGACAATGGTGCTAGATGGGCCATTGGTCTGAATCCGTACGATGATGCCAGCTTCCTGGGCAAGGTGCAAATAATGCCAGTCAGTGTCAACAATACGACAATGGTGCTAGATGGGCCATTGGTCTGAATCCGTACGATCCAGCTTCCTGGGCTCAAGGTGCATAATACCCTGTTTGAAATCACTGGCAGGGCAAAAGTTCAGGGCTGGGAGATACAGGCGAGATTTCGCGGGAAGCACCTCTGGGCTGCTGAGTTACGATGCAGCGATAAAACGCCCCCCACAAAATCCCCCCTAATCCGCCCGGAGGTTCTCCTAAGTCATCGGATGTCCCAGCTGGGATGAGCCCAGCTTCCATCTCTCGCCATTGCAGGAGTGACATATGTAACTTTCCTGCCAGGATTGTAATTTTATTTTCTTTTAAAACCCGAGGAAACCCCCGCTCCTGCCCTGCGGATTTCGGTCCAGGGCTTGTAAACGGACACAGTCCGATACGGAGTTAAGCACAATTTGAGCCCACCGGAATCCACAAAGGTTGGATCGCTGCCACAGTGTCTCTCTCTCTCCCTCTTTCCTTTGCTCTTTGTCTTCCTGGAATATGCAGGATGGAAATGTGCGGACAGAGCAAGACGCGAATCCAAGTTGACTGATGAACTGGAGGTTTGGATCTGGCCAAGCCAAGAGATCAATGTAATGCCTGAAGGCTATGAAACAGTGACTGGATCCCTGCTGAGGAAGGAGATCTGGGCAACCAGGTGAATAAAACTCTTATTGTTGGTCTAGGGACGAGCAAATCATTTGGGGGGTTTCTCTGCTTCTTTGATTTTAAATTCAGGTTTCCACATCCATTTGTGACATATATTTTTAAGTCTTCATGAATAATTACAACAAAATATAAAATAAAATAAAAAATAAAAATCTTTCCAGTAGCACCTTAGAGACCAACTAAGTTTGTTCTTGGTATGAGCTTTCGTGTGTGTATCTGAAGAAGTGTGCATGCACAAAAGCTCATACCAAGAACAAACTTAGTTGGTCTCTAAGGTGCTACTGGAAGGATTTTTTATTTTTTTATTTTATATTTTGTTTTGACCATGGCAGACCAACACGGCTATCTACCTGTAAAATAATAATAATAATAATAATAATAATAATGGTCCCAGACCAGATTCAAGTCTTCATGAAATGCTGCAGAATTTTAGTGCAGATATCTCCTAATATACACATCTTTGTATATTTACATGTAGTGTTCGCTGATATATGTGTTTTATGTACTTTCCCCCTGTACATGCATCTTTCCACATACTGCCTGGCAGCAATACTGCCTGTGTTTAGACCACAGTGCCACCCGCGTTCCTTATTGTTGTTCTGGGGTGAGCAGATCTCTCATTTTGGGGGTTTCTCTGCTTCGCTGATCTTAAATTCAGGTTTCCACATCCCTTTGTGATATTATTAAGTTTTCATGAAATGCTGCAAAATTTTAGTACGAATATTTTTTGTATATTTACATGTAGTGTTTGCTGACATATGTGTTTTATGTACACCCATCTTTCTACATACTGCCTGGCAGCAAAGATTCATAATTCAGGCAAGTGGATGTTCGAAGGATGCCTGTGTTTCTGTTAGTGCGTTCTTTCAGAAAGTGTGAATCAGGTGGGCCCGCCTTTAAGTGTGAGCTAAACCAAATTCTCTCCCAAATGTGCGAGTTGCTGAGAACCACAAGCAGCAAGAGCGCTGCTGCTTTCAGATCCTCCGTGGGCCTCTCCTAGAGGTACCTGGTTATCCACAGTGAAAATGGGATGCAGGACTAGATGAAGGTATTATTTTGTTCTTAACAGGGTTGGGGAACGTGCGGCCTTCCAGACATTGTTAGACTGCAACTCCCAGCCCCCGCAACAGTTAGCTACACTGGCTGAGAGCTCGAGTCCGAAAAGATCTGGAGAGCTGCACACCCCACACCCAAACGTTGCAACAATAAGGTCTAGAAACATGCTTTTTTAAAAAAAAGAAAAGAAAAGAGTCGGTTCTCAAGAAGACGTGGTCTTTCACCGCTACCACACAGTGCAGTTTTTCAGTCTTGCAGTCTGTGTTTGAACCCATATCTTTCTGGCTGAGCTCTTGAGCTGCTACTCTCTACAGTGGTGTTTTTTTCCAAACCTGGGTCTCCAGCTGGTTTTGGACTACAATTCCCATCATCTGACCACCGGGTGATGGGAGTTGTAGTCCAAAAAGCAGCTGGAGATCCAAGTTTGGGAAACATTGCTCTACGGCTCAGCTAAAACTCGGGGTGCGATCTGGCAGCCTTTCTTTCTGGTTGTGCAAATAAAAGCGGCGGGGGGGGGGGGAGAGATGCTGTATCAAGGCAAGTTTCCGTTGCCAAATTTGCTACGGATTGAGAGATCCCTAGGCGGGATTTCACTCCTGGATACGGAGACTGTGCAACTCTTTCACCAAGGAGGATCGGTGCCGGTAAAATTCTGGAGCTGCCACTCCAGTGCCAGCCTAAATACCCCTTGGTTGCTGTGCTGTGCCCGCCAACAGCAGCCATACTTTGGTGTCACGCTGGTGACTCGGGGAGTGAAAAATGACAGCAATTTCCTGAACACGGGAAGTGAAGCAACCTCCTTTGTGGAGCTTTCCCAAGGTCACAGACCCCGGAAATTTATTAAAGGCAAAAAAGAGCTAATGGGCGCATTGGGAGATGGGGGTCAACTTAAAAGGAAACGAGCATCTTCCTGAAATCTTTTATATGCCCAGGGCTGGTTTTAACCTCTGGTGACAGCGGGTTCCTGCCCTGGGTGATCTTTGGAGCAGGATTGGAGCAGGAAGTGGAAGACATGCCGAGAGGCAGATGTGGGAGGGCAGAGTGGTTGTGCCTACACAGCAGGGAGCAGAGGCGTAGCAAGGGGGGGGTGTAGGGGGCGGTCCGCCCCATGTTCCATAATGGAGGGGGTGACAAATTATCAAGGAACAATTACTGCCCTACTAGGGCGGTTCATAAAAAACTTTTTTTTAAATGCCTGCTCCAAAGGTCTTATCTTACTATACTAGGGATTATATAGCTATATATGAAATTTCATGCATATCGGTTAATATCTTGACCCTCCTCCACCAAAATAGCTGTTCACTTGGCTGTTTTCCTATGTCGTGAAGGCTGAAATTTCAGTTCAGTGGAGCACTTACTGTTCCCAACCCTAACCCTGTGGAAAGCCATCTAATTAGACTTTAATTTGATTTTGAGATGTTTTTAGGAGGTAATTTAATTATTGTTTGATTTTATACCAATGTTATGTATCTGATGTTAGCCACCCTGAGCCCGACTTCGGCCGGGGAGGGCGGGATATAAATAAAAGTTTTATTATTATTACTTGTTATTATTCCTTTGTAAGAAAATATGAAATAACGTAAAACCATTTTTGCAGGGGGGGAATCAATGGGGGTTGACAAGAAATTTTCCGCACCGGGTACCACCTGACTTTCCTACGCCAGGGAGGAGTTAGGTGGGCTGCTGGAAACTGAATTTTTTATTGCATTGAGAAAGTGGCTGGAGCTTAGGATTTCTTCTTTTTAATCCTTCTTTTCTTTTCTTTCTCTATTGGATAAGAGAGGGATGGGGAATCTGTGGGTCTTCAGACTAAAGCTCCCATCACCCCTAACAATTGGGCACACTGTGCTGTATGTTGAAGGAAAATTATATGAAAATGATGTGTCGTTGTTACCTAACTGCTACTAAACTATCAAAAATGTATAGAACTGCTACAATTATCTGCTGGAAGTGCAAAGAGAAAGAAGGCACATTCTAGCATATGTGGTGGACGTGCAAGATGACAAAAGCATATTGGGAAATGATTTACAACGGATTGAAAAAAAATGTTTAGAATAACTTTTGTGGGATGGGGGAGAAACAGGAGCTTTTTTATTAGAAATTTTAGATCCAGAAATACCGAAGGAGCAGAAAAGACTGTTTATGTAGTTTACAACAGCTGGGTGGATTCTGCTGGCCCAGAGATGGAAGGAGGATAAAGTACCTACCAGAAAAGAATGGTTAACAAAGATGATGGAATATGCCGAAATGGTGAAAATGACAGGTAAGATCAGAAACCAAGAAGATAACAAATTTAATAAAGAATGGGGAAATTTTATAAGTTACTTAAAAGAACACTGTAAACAATTAAAAACATTGGAAGGATTTTTTTTTAAAAAAGAAACACACACACTTGCAATGTAACAAGAACTATGGAAATAACTGAGTGTTAAGGAATTATGGAGAACATTATACGATGCAGTCGAAAAAAGAATAACTATGGAACCCGTGGAGGGGAGGCAGTTATGTTTCCACAAGGGCCGGCACTGATGCCGAAATCCAGCCTTGCCTGAGCTCTGCGAGTGCGGCTTCCTCCCGATTGAAGTGCAGAGTGTTTGAGGACCGGGACATGCGCAGGGAAACCAAAATGCTTGTTTACAAAGCTGTAGTACTACCAACCTTAACTGTATGCTTGTGAAACATGGACCACTTAAAAACGGCATCTCCAACTCCTCGAAAGATTCCATCGACGGTATCTCCGAAAAATTTTACACATCACCTGGGAAGACAGGTGAACTAATACCAGTGTACTGGAAGAAGCAAAGATTACTTATGTTGAAAGCAATGATTCTTCAACTTTGTTGGACTGGTCATGTTGTGCAGATGCCTGATTATCGTCTTCCAAAGCAACTACTCTATTCCGAACTTAAAAATGGAAAGCGTAATGCTGGTGGTCAACAAAAGAGGTTTAAAGACTCTCTCAAGGCAAATTTTTAAAAAATGTAGTATAAACACCAACAATTGGGAAACACTTGCCTGAGAGCGCTCCAATTGGAGAACAGCCTTTCGCAAAGGTGTCGTGGGCTTCGAAGACACTCGAACTCAGGTCACAAGGTGCTAAGAGGAAGGCATGCTTGGCGAATCCACACCTTGATCAACTCCCGCCCGGAAACCAATGTCCCCACTGCGGAAGGACGTGTGGATCCAGAATTGGCCTCCACAGTCACTTACAGACTCACTGTTCAGACCGTGTTTATGGAAGAGAAACTTACTCGGCTACCAGTGATCGCCAAAGGAGGGAATTCTACGGATTCAGAGAATCCTATGTGTATTTTGTTGTTCAGTCATTCAGTCGTGTCCGACTCTTTGTGACCCCATGGACCAGAGCACGCCAGGCACTCCTGTCTTCCACTGCCTCCCGCAGTTTGGTCAGACTCATGTTGGTAGCTTCGAGAACACTGTCCAACCATCTTGTCCTCTGTCGTCCCCTTCTCCTTGTGCCCTCCATCTTTCCCAACATCAGGGTCTTTTCCAGGGAGTCTTCTCTTCTCATGAGGTGGCCAAAGTACTGGAGCCTCAACATCAGGATCTGTCCTTCTAGTGAGCACTCAGGGCTGATTTCTTTATGTGTATATGATTATGATTTATATGTGACTTGAATTGTTAAATGCAAAACCCAATAAACATTTGAAAACAAACAATTGGGGGCCACTTGGAGTTGGAATCCAGCAACATTTGCCTGATTCAGCAGGTTCGTCTTCCGTTCCTGTGTCTCATCATGTGGGCCACGGCTGGCTGCATCATCTTTCCATGTTAAGGAGAGGAGTCCATGGATGACACTTTGGCATGAGATCCACCCTCCCACTTCTCTTTCCATTGCAAATTCAGAAGAGATGATTGCTTTTCCCATTAGGAGATTCCCACCCACCTTCCCTGCCAGGCTGATTAATACCAGGGATGGATATTTAAACAATCAGGTCATCTCCAGCCGGTCACAACCGTTTCTTGCAGGCTCGACCAGGAGGAAGCAGGGACAGGTATACAAACGGCTGCCAAGTCTAAGCGCTAAGGAAGGCCGAGTCGCGGCAGGGCGATTTGGAGAACTGGAAGAGATACAAGACTGCGCATCCAGAAAAATCGGATTGCGCATTAGTTTGAGGGTTTGGCAGTTAAAACTCCTGGTTCTGATTACCCCTGGACTGCAAATACTCGTTTTTAAATGTATTTATTTGACATATTTTCTGGCCCAGGCTTCAGCCGCAAAAAGGCTCCCCGGGCAGTTCACAGAGGGAAGGAAGAAGGAAGTCTATGCCCGCAGGCTTACAGCTGGAATGGCATGGCACAAAAGGAAAAGCGGATAGGAGGGAGGAGAGGGGGGGAAGCAAACTTCAGTCACAAAATTCGTATAAATGGACAGCAGGACTTGAATTGGTTCAAGGAGAGACAGGTGCAAGTTGGTGGTCTTCCACTTGAGCCAATAGAGTCCCTTTCTTTGCTAGAGACTGATGTAATAGCTGTTGCCAGGATACAGTTCAGGGACGTGCTGGATAGAGCTGGGTCCACAGTATGGCTCATGGAAGCTTTCCTTCTGCTAACATCAATTCAGCTCCATTTGAGGGTTTTTTGTTTCATTTATTATTATTATTATTATTATTATTATTATTATTATTATTATTATTACCCCGCCCACCCACCTGGCTGGGTTTCCCCAGCCACTCTGGGCGACTCCCAACAGATTATAAACAGAACAAAACATCAAACATTAAAAGCTTCCCTAAACAGGGCTGCCTTCAGATGTCTTCTAAAAGTCAGATAGTTGTTTATTTCCTTGACATCTGATGGGAGGGCGTTCCACAGGGCAGGTGCCACCACCGAGAAGGCCCTCTGCCTGGTTCCCTGTAACCTCGCTTCTCGCAGGGAGGGAACCGCCAGAAGGCCCTCGGAGCTGGACCTCAGTGTCCGGGCTGAACGATGGGGGTGGAGACACTCCTTCAGGTATACTGGGCCAAGGCCGTTTAGGGCTTTAAAGGTCAGCACCAACACTTTGAATTGTGCTCGGAAACGTACTGGGAGCCAATGTAGGTCTTTCAGGACCAATGTTATATGGTCCCGGTGGCCACTCCCAGTCACCAGTCCAGCTGCCGCATTCTGGATTAGTTGTAGTTTCATGGTCACCTTCAAAGGTAGCCCCACATAGAGCGCATTGCAGTAGTCCAAGCGGGAGATAACCAGAGCATGCACCACTCTGGCGAGACAGTCCGCGGGCAGGTAGGGGTCTCAGCCTGCGTACCAGATGGAGCTGGTAGACAGCTGCCCTGGACACAGAATTGACCTGCGCCTCCATGGACAGCTGTGAGTCCAAAATGACTCCCAGGCTGCGCACCTGGTCCTTCAGGGGCAGAGTTACCCCATTCAGGACCAGGGAGTCCTCCACACCTGCCCGCCCCCTGTGATCCTCTGTGCTGATTTTAAATTCACATGCATTTTATGGCATTCTATGAGACTCCACTGATGGCACATTCATGAGGTCACAATACCACACATGCGTTGGAAGAAGTATAAGAGGAGGAGGAGGAGGAGTTTGGATTTGATATCCCGCTTTATCACTACCTGAAGGAGTCTCAAAGCGGCTCACATTCTCCTTTCCCTTCCTCCCCCACAACAAACACTCTGTGAGGTGAGTGGGGCTGAGAGACTTCAAAGAAGTGTGACTAGCCCAAGGTCACCCAGCAGCTGCATGTGGAGGAGCGGGGACGTGAACCCGGTTCACCAGATTACGAGTCTACCGCTCTTAACCAAGTTTACAAGGAGGAACTTGACTGGCTGAATAACATCACGTGATATCAAAAGCGATTGCCCCAGCCACGGAGATCTCCTGAAGTGGTCAGATTGGCATAAAAAAATTGTGTAAGGAGTGAGGGGACCATTAAGCCATCGGCTGGGGCTGATAGGAATCATAGTCCAACAACATCTGGAGAACCAGAGTTTCCTTATCAGGGATCTGTGCTCTCCCGTGTTCTGATACGCGGAGCAATGGTCCTCCTGTCTCTTTAGCCCCCCAACAAACAACTCAAAGCCAGGCAGCCTCCAGAGTACTGGAGGAAGGGGCTGTCAGGAAGAATTTCCCTCATCAAGCAGACAATTTTTTACGCGGACATACAGCATTTAAGAAAAGATTAAGAGCAGAGATTGAAAGTGAGCAGAGAAAGTGATGCCCTAAGTCCACTGAAAGGCAGAATAAAGAAAAACGTTGTATGCCTCGGTAACAGCCGAGGGGTTTCATCCGACACCCCTCGAGTGTCCCAATTTAATCCGGACACCCCAGATTGGCAGAAACCGCCTCTGCTTCTGATCCCAAACCCGGATGTCCTGCTTTGGCTCCCGTGATCGGAACATGCCGGATTACGGGAGCAACAGTTCCATGCTGTGGTGCGAGTTAGTTGGTTTACACCAGAGCACAGGACCAAGGAAGGAAGTACGTTTGCAGCACCAGAG
This sequence comes from Lacerta viridis, assembly GCA_900245905.1. Classification (NCBI taxonomy): domain Eukaryota; kingdom Metazoa; phylum Chordata; class Lepidosauria; order Squamata; family Lacertidae; genus Lacerta; species Lacerta viridis. The sequence goes on from OFHU01000273.1 coordinate 56,954, forward strand.
GAGGAGGAGGAGGAGGCTGGTCTGGTCCCTGTGGCATCTCTGACGCAGCGCAGGTTGGGGCGACCTTCTGGCAGGCTGCTCTGGGCCACAGGGTGTGTCTCCTGAGGCTGTGGAGCAGGAGGAGAAGACAGCAGGCAAAGGTTAGAGAGGGGAGGGACGGGGTGGGTGATTGAGTTGCTGCAGTGAGCGGGTGGGTAGGAAGGGGTCAGTGGCTGGGAGGGGGCGAGCGGCGGTGTTGGCAGGATGGAGCCCCAAATTTCCCTCTAAAAATGTTGGAGGGGGGGTATGTCTCCATACCCCCACAGAAGATTCCGGCCCCTCAGGCCAACCACAATTAACTTCAATTGGCCTTTAAAATGTTAATATTCTGAGCTACCCCTTCACAAGGAAGAGAAGGGACTCAGCTACATTAGGTGTTGTTTTTTTTAAACCCAGTTTTGAATGTGTTATCAACATGCAACACCAGATGGCGCTGTAGAGCACAAAACTTTTCTATGCGGTTTTACATAGCGTTTTTCTTTCTTTCTTTTGTTATAACGACTTAATTTACGACTTATTTGTAGCTTTTTCCTGTGTGTAGATCCACCCAAGGAGAGTCTCGTACATCGATCTGAACACAGACACTTCAACTCACTTGGAAGACGACGTCAATGTCTGGAACGAAAAGGTCTTCAATTTCAGGGGCCATTCGTGTTTTTCTAAAAAATAAAATAAAAAAGTCTCCCTTTCCATGCTCCTTAATCCCTTCTCCTTCATCTAACGTAAATGTAGAGGAGGCTCATCGATGCACTTAAACCGGCTGCTTCAGGTGCTTAGGAAATGGTGATCAATTCCATATGTTAAATTGCACCTTTCAGTAACATATTGCGGCTATTAGCTTAAAGTCACTGACTCTGCATTTCTGATCACCATTAATTATTTTGATGATAGCCACGGCTCACTTCCACAGGATAGGAGGAGGAAACACAGCATAGGCTATTAAATATGTAGGATTCACACATCCGCGGAAATCAAAGTTGGCCAATATGGTGTCCTCTAGATGTTTTTGGGACTCCAGCTCCCATCAGCCTCAGCCAGTGTGGTGATGGATGATGGGAATTGTAGTCCAACAAAAACCATCTGGAAGGCCATCACATAAAAAAGCTGTGTTGGCCTTATACATTGGGAGTAAAAACACAAGGATCAAAACCACGCAGAATCATAACCTTCAATTTCTTCGGAGCGTATGCTCTGCTCTCCAAAGCAACAATGAACACAAAAACCGGGGGGGGGGCATTTTGTAAAATAGTAAATCAGAGCCCCATACAGGACTCTTGGAATAAGAGAGCCAATAAATACCGTATTTTTCGCTCCATAAGACGCACCTTTTTCCTCCTAAAAAGTAAGGGGAAATATCTGTGCGTCTTATGGAGCGAATGGTGGTCCCTGGAGCTGAATTGCCCAGGGGCCAAAAGAGGATCGTGCTTTTTATTTTACAAAGAGAAAAGGGGTGTTGAAAGGACCCCGCTCAGCAGCTGATCAGCAAGAGATCGGGAGAGAGATAAGAGTCCCGGCTCCCTTTCAGCCCCGCCCTCCATTGTTGAATGTGCTGCAGAGGGAGGTTGTTTGTTTCCCCAGCGACATGTGACTGGCTGATTAGATTATCTGTCTGGAAACTGTAGAAAAGGCTCCCTTTCCTTTAGAAGCTGCAGAAATGTGAGTTGAACCCCATAAAAATGGGGCTTTTCCTCTTTGCTTTTCCCCCTTTGCAAAAGGAGCTTTGCTTTTCCCCCTTTGCAAAAAAAGCTGCAAAACTTTTAGCTGATCCTCAAAAAACCAGGGCTTTTTCCCTTTGCAAAAAAAGCTGCAAAACTTTTAGCTGATCCTCAAAAAACCAGGGCTTTTCCCTTTGCAAAAAAGCTGCAAAACTTTTAGCTGATCCTAAAAAACCAGGGCTTTTCCCTTTGCAAAAAAGCTGCAAAACTTTTAGCTGATCCTCAAAAAAACCAGGGCTTTTCCCTTTGCAAAAAAAGTTGCAAAACTTTTAGCTGATCCTCAAAAAAACAGGGCTTTTAGAGGAGGAAAACCACAATTTTTTTTTCTGGGTTTCCTCCTCTAAAAACGAGGTGCGCCCTATGTTCCAGTGTGCCCTATGCAGCGAAAAATACGGTACATTTATCAGTTGCTACGGGTAGCAATTGGGCAACTACACCCAAATCTGCTCTAAAATGAGTTTTAGATTAATGGTCATCGTTTTCTCCTAGAATACTCTTGACTTGAAATCGTGATGCTAAGCAGCATTTCAGGGAAATTTAAATGTTGCCCAGTTCCTGAGACAAGCTGGCGAGGGGGTTAAGTATTGTGGAAGTCTACCCTGTCCCCTACCCCCCCCAAACATCCCATAATGCAAAAGAGAGGCCAGTTCCAAACCCCTCATGACCCAGCCTTCAAAGTGTGTTTGGCTCAGCTTTAATAGTGTATATAAAAATGATAAATTATACTTTTTTTGGGGGGGGATGCTCATTTGACACGATGTTTGGAAAGACGGAGAGGACCCCAAAACGGCCTCGATTATTTCTCGACGCAGCACAGGAACAAACTGGGATTTCCTTCGAGTAAACAGGCGCGGGTTTGTGCTTCTCGGCAAACCGAAGGCCGCCCTAAGGATTTGGAGATGGGACTGTATCCATAAACACCATTTTCAGCCCGCTGGCAAACCCTGAAATTCCAGCTGTTTCCTGGGAATAAACACTGACACTACTTATTAAAATTAAGCTCTTACCTGCAGACGTATTTTCCGAAGCCTTTGCTTCGAGGGCTAATCCCGTCCTCCTCGACTCGCCAACAGGAAATCCAGCCGCCCAATGGAGGGGTTAGCGGTAACAAATTTATTGCGCAGCCTAACCCTGACCGTCAATTTGGATTACGGCATAAAAATAAGTCTGTGTCTTAATATACCCTGGGGCGGCTTGTCAGGAACTCAGGACTGAGGCTAGCCAGATAGCAAAGGGGAAAATCCTGCAACAATCGGCGCTCAGTGTCCCTGCCAGCAAGGGATGGAGGCAAGCTTGCCCGCTTCCTCTTGCCTTCCTCCTCCCTTTCTAAATTGCCCCGGAGACGGCACTGTTATGAAATCGTCAAATATCCCAAGGGCTGTCACATGGGAAATGGAGCAAGCTTGTTTCCTCCTGCTGTGGAAGGTAGGACTCGAACCCGTGGCTTCCAGGTACAAGAAAGGAGATTCCGACTCAACATCAGGAAGAACTTTCCTGAGCTGTTTGACCGCGGAACAGTCTCCCTTGGGTGGTGGCGGAATCTCCTTCATTGGCCATCTGTCCTGGATGCTTTCGCCGAGATTCCTGCATTGCAGGGGGTGGACTAGATGACACTTGGGGTCCCTTCCCGACTTCAGGCCGGAGCTGTGGCCCTTTAAGCCTCCAGAGTTCTCTGCAAGGGGGTGGAGCCAGGAAAAGGCAATCTGGTCAGTTTGAGCCTGGTCTGACTACCCATTAGTTTCTGGACCCAATTCAAAGTGCTGGTTTGGACCTATAAAGCCTTAAACGTCTCAGGACCGCAATACCTCAAGGGCTGCCTCTTTTGATACGAACCTACCTGGAACCTGAGATCATCTTCTGGGGCCCTCCTTCGTGTGCCTCCTCCTTGAGAGGTCCAGAGGGTGGCAACACGAGAACGGGGCCTTCTCTGCAGTGGCTCCCCGTTTGCAGAATGCTCTCCCCAGGGAAGTTCGACTGGCGCCTTTATTATACACCAGGCAAAAATGTTCCTATTTAACCAGGCCTTTGGTTGACCTGATGGACATCGTTCTTTGGGGGGGGGGTTATTGGGTTACTGTTCTTATTTTGACTTTATCGTTTGCGGTTTTATTCTGCGAACCGCCCTGAGACCTCCGGGTATAGGGCAGTATATAATTTCAATAAACAGATAAATAAAACCTAGAGGCAGAAAAATCCCGAGTCTGCTCCCAACCTTTGTTGGCGCAAGCTGCTCACTCGGAGCTCCCCGTGGCTGCCAACCTTTGACCTGCCTCGCCTCTGGTGTCTGACCAGAACATTACAAGCCATGTACGGTGCTGATGGACAGCTGACGTCGTCTTGCCTGAGGCAACTGAGGTCACAGCAGAGGCAAGCAAGGCTGGGAGACTTTCCTGTTCACAGCCCAGCCACTTTGCCACTATGCCATACCACAACTCTGTGAAACGCCCCGAGATCTTTTGAATAAAGAAACAACAAATAGAAGCTGTCAGCAGGCGACAGCAGCCACGGTCCAGGAAGTGGCTTCGACTGGCTGGCTAAAGCAGGTCTGGGAAGCCGGTGGGTTTCAAACCCTCGGTGAGTTAGGGTTCTGTTCTCCTGCATGTGAAGACAGGCTCCGGTGGATGGCGCAGACGAGACCAATAGTGGGTCCAGCAGTCAAGAAGGCGGTTTCTGCACGTGCTGTAGAATCCATACCCGCTGCCTTGTGGGATCTCTTCGGGAGAAGAAAGGGTTGTGGAGTAAACCCTACACAAATGTGGAGTAGAGTCCCTAAGGCAGTTGGATGGGGCCTTGGACCCAGCTGGTGCCAAACGTCTTGCTCTGCGTTCCTTTGGACAGCATCAGTGGTGTCTGGGAAGCCTAGGACCATTCATACACAATGCTCAGGCTTGCACCGCAGAGAGGAGGTGAATTCCACTGACTTTCAAGACACACAGATGCCAACAATTCCTCACTTTTAAATAATATTACTGCAATGTGATGACTAACAGATGGGCAATGGAAGTGTGATCCTGCAAGAGCCGTGGTGGCAAAGAATCTTCCATTCATTCCTCGCTGGTCTCAAGAACTTGCGGCCCTTTCTACAACTGAACGTATATCTCATCATCACTAATCTCATTTGGGTATCTAATCAGAATGCTTATATTAATATAAATGTTTAAATCGGGATCGGTTACTGTTAACGACTGCTTTTGTGTGCATGTGTGTGTCTATATACTCCCTCACTTGTTTATTTTCCATTGTCACTACTTTTTGTGGTGCTTCAACCAGACCTGTACACAGCATTCCAAGTGAGGCCATACAATGTAACTTTGTATAGGTAAAAGGTAAAAAGGTAAAGGAACTCTGGGGTTGCGGTGCTCATCTCACTTTCAGGCCAAGGGAGCTGGTGTTTGTCCACAGACAGCTTTCCGGGTCATGTGGCCAGCAGGACTAAACCGCTTCTGGCGCAACGGGACACCGTGATGGAAACCAAGAGCACAGAAATGCCGTTTACCTTCCCGCCACAGTGGTACCTATTTATCTACTTGCCCTGGTGTGCTTTCGAACTGCTAGGTTGGCAGGAGCTGGGACAGAGCAACAGCTGCTCACTCCATTGCGGGGATTCAAACAGCTGACCTCCCAATCGGCAAGCCCAAGAGGCTCAGTGGTTTAGACCACAGCGTCACCCGCGTCCCAACTTTATATAATGGCATTGCAATACGGGAAGCTTCATTTCCAAACCTTTTCTTAATTATTCCTAACATGGGATTTATCTTTTCCATGGCTCCTGCACTTGGGGTTAAGATTTCCTTCATGCTACTTACTATTATGGTGCTGGAGGAGACTCTTGAGAGTCCCATGGACTGCAAAAAGATCAAACTTATCCATCCTTAAAGAAATCAGCCCTGAGTGCTCACTGGAAGGACAGATCCTGAAGTTGAGGCTCCAGTACTTTGGCCACCTCATGAGAAGAGAAGACTCCCTGGAAAAGACCCTGATGTTGGGAAAGATGGAGGGCACAAGGAGAAGGGGACGACAGAGGATGAGATGGTTGGACAGTGTTCTCGAAGCGACTGGCATGAGTTTGGCCAAGCTGCGGGAGGCGGTGAAAGACAGCCGTGCTCTGGTCCTTGGGTCACGAAGAGTCGTACACGACTGAACGACTGAACAACAACAACAACTTACTACAATCCCACGTTCCTTTTCTCAGTCAGTTGTACAGTGGTACCTCAGGTTACAGGCGCTTCAGGTTAGACTCCGCTAACCCAGAAACAACGCTTCAGGTTAAGAACTTTGCTTCAGGATAAGAACAGAAATCGTGCTCTGGCGGCGCAGCGGCAGCGGGAGGCCCCATTAGCTAAAGTGGTGCTTCAGGTTAAGAACAGTTTCAGGTTAAGAAGGGACCTCTGGAACGAATCAAGTTCTTAAGGTACCACTGTATTTGGTTCAGATATAGAGGGGACCCCGCCACCGCCCTTTAAGCTGAATTGAATCTGTCTTTTTAACGGCCAATTTGCCCACTTTGCAGAGACCCTCCTGGAGCACCTTGCAATCTCCTTTTCTTATTTTTATCATTCCGAACGTTCGGGTGACACAATTCAGCCACCACCCCTCTTTACTCGAGGCATATACCACTTTACATCAGCTAAAGATTATTTCTCGACTGCTTTTGCTGTCTGGATAAATCAGCAGCAAATGTTGGGGGTTTGGCGGGGGGCAGAGACATACCATTGCCTGGATCGCAGGAAGTGCCGGAAGATTAAGAAAACCTGCCTCCATGTGCGAACATCCCATTTCCACACTCCATAAAGCTCCACAAACCCATATGGCGCCTAGCCCCAGAATGCTCCGTGGGTCTGTTATTCCAGCTGCGCAGCATCTCTGGAAGAAGGTCCAAAAAGCAATGTGTAGCCTTAACTAGAAAAGGAAATGTGGAATCATAGAATCATAGTGTTGGAAAGGATCCCAAGGGCCATCTAGTCCAGCCCCCTGGACTGCAAGAATTGGTCACACGCCTTCTGTTGGAAAACCTCCATTAGCTGTGCCACCAACCTCTGAGATCTGTCCAGTGGTACCGGAGAAGCCAAGAGATTTCACACAGAATTCTTTATCCTGATCTTTGACATCTGAAATGTGTGGTTTTAGGACCAACCCTATTATTGTGAATGTAATATGTCTGAACTGTTTTTTTGGATTTTTGAAATTAAATTGTTGCAACCTGCCCTAGGATCTGAGGGTGAAGGGCAAGTCAGAGACAAAGGAATAATGGTAGTAGCAGTCATCTTGTTGTAAAAGGTGAAGGATCCCTGGACAGTTAAGTCTAGTCAAAGGCAACTATGGGGTTGCAGCGCTCATCAACCTTTCAGGATGAGGGAGCCGCCGTTTGTCCACAGATAGCTTTCTGGGCCATGTGGCCAGCAGGACTACACCACTTCTGGTGCAACGGGACACCGTGACGGAAACCAGAGCGCACGGAAACGCCGTTTACCTTCCCGCCACAGTGGTACCTATTTATCTACTTGCACTGGTGTGCTTTTGAACTGGTAGTTTGGCAGGAGCTGGGACAGAGCAACGGGAGCTCACCCCATCACGCAGATTTAAAAGGCCAACCTTCTCATTGGCAAGCCCAAGAGGCTCAGTGGTTTAGACCACAGCACCACCCGCGTCCCTGTTTCTTGTTGTACAAGTGAACTGCCAGCATAGTATTATGGTTAGAGTGTTAGACTAGCACCTGGGAGACCGGGGTTCGAATTCCCACTCAGCCATGAAGCTCACTGGGTGTGACCTCGGCCCAGTCACTGCCTCTCGCCCTAACCGATCTCACAGGATTGGAGCAGGAGATTAAATGAGGGGGAGAACCATGTTACGTCACATTGAGCTCCTTGGAGAGAAAAGGAGGGGTATAAATGCAAATAATTAGAATGGAATTGGAAATAATCTTTACTATTTGGTTCCTCCCAAATGCATGTTGAAGGAGATGACGACGACAGACTGAATAGATTACATGGGTGGAAGACTAATGAACAGACTCGTCTGGCAGACGCACAGCAGTGCGATCTACACTCCAAAACCTTGGGCGAGATTCAGGTCGCTTGCAGGGGCGCAGCTTCGTTGGCTGTGGGCCAGCTGGCACTTGCCCATCCATCACTTCGCGATGGCAACAATAGCAGAAGCGAGTGCCAATATTCAAGCCTGAATGAGCAGCCTTGGGGCAGGCACCGCAGAAAGAACCTTCGTATCTGCTTTCATCTCGGAAACAGGGCTCCCTTCTGCATGTTTCATTGGAAGTCAGCAAGAAATGAGAAATATCAAGGCGCCTACGGGGGATGCTTTGATCTCTGCAAATTCCTACAGGCAGTGACCTAAGCCACAGGTCTCAGACTCACGTGCGGATTGGAACTCCGCTATTTGGAAGGCTTCACACTTCCCTGAAAGTTGCAAGGCGGTTCGAAACGTATCAAAGTACGCGGTTCGGTATTACGATGCAGAAATGGAATGGTGGTTGTTTTTTTTTAAAAATGTACAAGTTACTTGGACTGGCAATAAGACAGATTTGGCCTCCCCTAGATGTAGATGCCCGTCTACTGGTTTCTTAGGGCTCATATTCCCATGCGGCTTCTCCACCCAGGAATCTATATCCCCAAATACAAGATACATGCACCTTTGTAAAAGGTGCCCACTTGGTAAACAGCTGGCTGGGGCTTAGTAAAGGTAAAGGACCCCTGACAGTTAAGTCCAGTCGCGAACGACTCTGGGGTTGCGGCGCTCATCTCGCTTTACTGGCCGAGGGAGCCAACGTTTGTCCGCAGACAGTTTTTCCAGGTCATGTGGCCAGCATGACTAAGCCGCTTCTGGTGAAACCAGAGCAGCGCACGGAAACGCCGTTTACCTTCCCGCCGGAGCGGTACCTATTTATCTACTTGCACTTTGATGTGCTTTCGAACTGCTAGGTTGGCAGGAGCTGGGACCGAGCAACGGGAGCTCACCCCGTCACGGGGATTCGAACCGCCAACCTTCTGATCAGCAAGCCCTAGGCTATGTGGTTTAGACTTATGGGAGTACAAAACAGCTGGAAGGCTCCAAACCAAGGAAGGTTACATGAAAGCAACACAGTTGATTTCAATACAGTTAGCTGCTGTGGGGCTGCACAGAAACTGTTACCCCCACGGCCTACCAGAGCTGCCAAGAGTGTGCCAATTTGTCTTCCATGTTCCGCTGTTTCCTTAACAGTTGGCTTCAACTTTGCTGCGATGTCTGCCGAATGTGTCAGAGCAAAGGTTCAAAGGAGCAGGCAAGCAGAGGGAAGAAGTTGTCAGGCACCACACCATGAAGTAAATTAAACTTTTATTCTGCTATACATATATATATATTTATTTATATTTATATATATTTATTTGTGAGCTCACAACAGAGCCCAGACATCGGTATACAATGTAGAAAGCGAGAGTCGGACACACCTGAACTCCAAATAATAATAATAATAATAATAAATGCATATCGTCGGGAATCTCAAGCAGAGTACAAAATCCGCTTGTACGTTAGTGCAGTTGGAAACACGTGCCCCAGTGGCAAACTACCTCATCTGGAGTCGAACTTGCTCCACTGGAAAAAAACAAATTGTTGGACAGCTCCAGTTGAGAAGTATAGAAGGTTTGGTTGATTCTCCCCACCTCAACCAAATAAAATTATTATTAAGTATGGCCCACAGCAAGCACTATTCAGAGTCCATTCACATCATCTCAAAACCTATTGCACTGTATATATAACATCTGCCTTGCGTGTTTGTATACTGCTTCACAGATTGATAGGGTCTGGGGGGGGGGAATAATTAATGTGCCTATGGATTGATTTATTGCAGTTTGCTGGTCCCATGAGACACACCTGTAGTCCCAAGTGCTCCAGAGAGCTACCAAACTGCAGAAGCAGCGTCTTCAGCTTTCAGGTCTGGCTTGAGTGCCAGAACTGTATTTCTTCCTAAACTGGTCACACAGTGATAAGACCTAAGCCCACAGAGCTTTCCTCTCCACCCCCACCCCCACTCAAATCTTCTACCTAGAAGCAATGGGAGCAATATGCCGGGCACATCTCCTGCACATGACCCACTGAAATGCATGGGGAGCTTACTGGGCCATGCGCAGTGACCGACGCCGGCAAGAGTGGTGCAGGAAGGAAGGAAGGAAGGAGATAACATTGTTTAGGGAGAGGAGTTCTTACTGGATTTGACAGGGCATCTTGCCCCTGAAGCAGGAAGGGCGGCAAGACCTGTCTGAAGGCAAAAAGCTGTTGAGGAGGAGAGAGAACATGTGCGCACAACGGAATACACATCCACCCCTGTATGTCTTCAGCTAAGTGTTTGGCTTAATTTTCCTCCCCCCAATCTGTCGAAGGGCTGAAAGAAATCTGAAACTTAAAAGCTCCAGTGGCCTGATCCAATTGCCAGAGCAATCTGTAAATACTAGGAAAGCCAGGATAGGAAGCAGCAGAGGTTTACCTGGACTGTGGCGATACCATGATTGTGTGTAACCCAAATCTACTTCCCAAAACTATAAAGACAGTTCTCTTCTCTCCCCCACCCGCCCACCCAATCCCACCCGATAACTGATCAGGGATTATGAGTGCAAGTTTTATCTTCATTCCAGATACATAGTTTTCACCTTGTGAAACGTGGCACCAACTCCGCTGTGTCCAAAAAGCTCACTTGTCGGAACCCTTCCGCGGCCTGCGGAACGTGGGGGCGTCCTTGTTCAGCGCGCAAATCCTCCGGGAAAACTCTTCGAATTCCCCCAGGACTTGGTCGTCGCACTCCACCGCCACGGCGTGGTCCACCGGGATGTAGTTAAAGGCTTCGAGCTGGTCTCCGGTGCCGAAGCCCGTCGCTTCCATGCCCATGATCTCTTCCGCTTGCTCGACTGTGCAGAGGAGCTCGGAGCCGAGGGCGCCACGGAAGGCACACAGCTGGTCACTGGTGGCCACGTCGGGGCGCTCGCTGGGCAGCGCCGCACCATTTATTGCACGAGAGGGTCCCAGGAAAGACTCCTGTTGGTCTCGGGAGGTGTTTGGGTTCCTGTTTTCGCCATTCAAGCTGTGGCACAGATCCCCTCCCTTTTTGTTTTCTTTCGAGAAGTCAATGGAGGTATCTAAAGAGGAGGATAAAGACCCGGCCTTTTTATTCGGCTCTCCCGCAATGGCAATGGGCTGTGTTAAAGCAGAGTTGTAACTCGGAGGAGGAGTCTTGTACTGAAGTCTCTCGTTCTCAGAGTTGGCCCGTTTTCGGAGTCCCTTGTCTGGGGAAGGACGGCTGCTGGTGAACCCAATATCCAAACCCCCCAACGCAGGACTCTGCCTCTTTGGAACTGGAATGGCGCTGGAAATGTGGTGCCGATCACTATGGGGAGAAATGATAAAGACAGCGAAAGGTTATCTCACCAAAGCACTGCTAAGGTCAGTTCATCCCTTCCAGATTTGCGATTACAATTTCTTATTTCAGTACTCCTATGGCTATTTTATGTATATTCCATTGCAGCGTCATAGCTTCCTGTTGTCCTTGCCGCAAAACCACGAAGAAAGACATGCAGCAAGAAAATAGTGACTTCTCCCTGGCTTTGCGATTCAGTGGAGATCTGAGCCCACGTTTCTTACATGAAAGCCGCACTCTACCCAATTCCCCACCGTTTAGTATTTGTTTTGTTTTAGTTCATTTATGAGGCTCAAAAGCTAAGGGTGGTACTGAACGTACGGCTATGGGGCAGGGGAGAGGGGAAACCTCACTAATCGTATGCCAATTTACCAGCAACATGGGCACAAGGCAGGTCACAGTCACTCCCGACTTGATCCAACTTGGCCAGCTTTTAAACTTTTACAGAAGTCCCAAGATTATTTGAGGTCCTGATACCCTGAAACCTTGCACGTTCTGATGTTAACAGACAGTGCCACATGCAGCTCTCAGCTCTGGATTCTGCATCCTGAGCGAATCGCTTTTGCTTCTGCATTCTCCGTTTCTGATGAATTCCAGAGCTGGCTCTAAGGTACCCGCAACTCCCCATTTACTTGACGGTTACGTTCCGAGGCACCGTGCATCTACATGAAGTCGTGTATATTTGAAACACCCCTGAAAATTGCCTGCAAACACCTCGTTCAGCCCCCGCCCCTTTCTGTGACGTTTTCGGGTCTCTTCCGGGTTCGGAACGATGCGCAGTCACACACATATTGAACGCGAATAAATGAGGGGCTGCCTGTATTAATTTATCTTCTCACTACCATCAAATTGCATCAAGGGAGAGATCAGGAGTGAGCCCTGGGCTCAGACACTTTCTCCCTTGTAACTCTAAGCCAAGAGATCCTACGTTTGTATTTCCCTAGACCCTGGAAGATGAAACCCTCTTCAGAGGAGAATTTTGCATTCAAATAAATGCTGGAACTTTCGGACGACTTTAACATGCGGTAGCAGGAGCTAGAATTCTTGGAAGGCCAAGACCTGCTCCCTACCTCTTCCTAAATACAATTTTTTTGGGGGGTGGGGATGGGTTGACAGAGATAGTGTCTAAAAAGATGCATTGTGTCATAATTTATTTGGGCAATGTCTGAAGAGTTCCACTTTGGGAAGCTAAGTCGACTGGATGTTTAGCTCACTTCGTCTCCACTGCTCACGCCAATAAGGTATACACTTGCTTTTTCCAACCTGGTGCCCATGCTGGCTGGGGTGGATGAGTTGTAGTGCACAACATCTGGAGGGCAACATCAGAACAGCTAACAATGCCATCCACACTAAAAAAATTATTTGAGGTGAAGCCACATGCAAATAGAAACTAATTTTAAGAATAACCGGCGCTACAAAACCAGTGCACTTATTTCTGTCTCACTGTTTTTGCCATCATTTTTTAAGGGTTGCCTCCGACTTCCTGGTCAGAAGATCATTCTTTAAAACAAAACAAAACCCTCGATTAAAACCCCCCCAAACAGATTGCCTTGTTATTTAATACATTTGCAAAAGGCCTGCAAAAACCTATGTAAAGACAGAGTACAATTCACCGTCTCATATATGTATCTTTCCCTCTGTACAAAATGTTCCCTCCGAGGGACATTACTTGATCGCAGCTGGTTAAAATACTAAATCGTGATTGTCTGGACCCCTGCCAAGATGCACAGCTATATAGCCCAATGGTATGAGAATACTTTTAAGGGGGTAGGACGGGAATGTAACTTAAACATTTGATTCCCTCCCCCCCTTTCTTTTTTTGGTTGCGAATATGACCTCATGGCAGCAAGAAATGAAGGTGTTTAAGTTGGTTTACAGCCATCCAAAAAAGTTTGACACTTCAGGCAAACCCTTTGGCCAGTATCATGTCAACTACAGAAAAGCGGGAGGTTGGGGGGGGGGGGAAATCTCACACCTCTTTAAAGATTATAGCTTAAATAATGGAGAGTAATGACGGGGTCACCGAAAGGTGCCAGGAGGAGATGGCCAGTAACGAAAGCAGGGGAAACAGAAATTACAACATAAAGCGGTTCTCCTTTAGAAGATGGGGGGAAAGCTAAGATGCCATGGTCTGGTCCTAGGACCGGTGGAGCAACTGGAGTAGAGGATACGGTGAGGCAATGTGAGGCTCCATGCTGCAGAAGAATGTGCAGTCTGCATGGTGTTCTCACTATTTCTCTTCCCCCATGCTGAAAGCAAAGAATCACAGAATCCAGGCCACTGCACGTACCAGATTCTTGTGAAGCACCCACACCACAAAATTATGAGTATGGCACACCGGAAGAGGGAGGTTATACAGTGGTACCTCGGGTTAAGTTCTTAATTCGTTCTGGAGGTCCGTTCTTTCTTCTTCTTCTTTTTGCAGATATATTTTTTATTTTCAAATATTTTCAAATAACAGAATAAAATAAATACATATTTACCAAATATGATCTTTAAAGTATAACATAAACTCCGCCAAGTTTCCTGACTTACCTCCTACTCTACTTTAGTTTTCTAGGTTCCTTCATTCCTCCGCTTTCTCTTAACTTTCTCCACATTTTAATTACATTACATTATTACAGCCATCTGTGCATATTCTTTCTGTTATATTGCAAGTATTTCACCAAGCCTGTCAGTGTTTTTACAATTTTTTACAATTTTTTAAATATTCTAAAAATTTACTCCATTCTAATTGAAACTTCTGATCTCTCTGGTTTCTTATTCTCCCAGTCAGCTTCGCTAATTCTGAATATTCCAACAGTTTCAATCTCCATTCTTCGACCGTTGGCAAGTCCGTATATTTCCATTTCTGTGCTAGTCTGGAGGTCCGTTCTTAACCTGAAGCGTACTTAATGGGACTTAGTTAACTTAGCTAATGGGACCTCCTGCTACTGCTGCACCGCCAGAGCCAGTGTGGTGTAGTGGTTAAGAGCGGTAGACTCGTAATCTGGGGAACCGGGTTCGCGTCTCCGCTCCTCCACATGCAGCTGCTGGGTGACCTTGGGCTAGTCACACTTCTCTGAAGTCTCTCAGCCCCACTCACCTCACAGAGTGTTTGTTGTGGGGGAGGAAGGGAAAGGAGAATGTTAGCCGCTTTGAGACTCCTTCGGGTAGTGATAAAGCGGGATATCAAATCCAAACTCTCTTCTTCTTCTTCTTCTTCTTCTTCTTCTTCTTCTTCTTCTTTCTTCTTCTTCTGTTCTTAAGCGGAGTTCTTAACCTGAAGCGTACTTAACCTGAAGCGTACTTAACCCGAGATACCACTGTACATTCTTTTTCGATGAAAGAAAGCCCAATGCATTTTGGTACAAGACTTTGTTCTGAATAGCAATTCTCACCGAGTGCCTAAATCACCATCGCTATTACTTTCCGCATGCCCAAACGCAAGAAGCCTTGAAGCGACCTACAGCCATGCAAACATGTGGCGGCGTGTTGATCACTGAAAATCAAATGCGCAGGGAAGATGGAACGGAACCTCAAAGGTGTTCATCCAACAAGAATAAGAAGGCCTAATCTTGCTCACACAGAACAAACTGCAGTTATGACAATGGTGGTGCCTGGTGGGTTTCACTGGGGAGAGATGCTCACAAATGTGAAGACAGCACGGAAAAGAGGCCTGGTTTCTCATTGCCACTCTCCACGCCTCCTTCAGAGGAGGCACCATATTAACTTGCATCGGCCCTAAAATAGGTCTTCCTTCCAGCACCTGGAGTTTCCTCCTCTTCTCATTCCCCGCCAGTGGTGCTTTCCTGGTTTTGAGGTCCTCGCCACCACTGGAACACAACCTGCAGTCCCAGTTAACATCTGAAGTGCACCAAAGTAGCAAGGAAAGGAAGCAACCCTCTTTTTTACCCTCAAGATGTGAAATGTGGACCTAGCAGGAGCAGAAACCAGTTGTAACTGCCATGGACAGAAAGGAAGCAACCCTCTTTTTTACCCTCAAGATGTGAAATGTGGACAAAAAAACCAGGTAACTGCCATGCAAAGCAAAGGAAGCAACCCTCTCTTTTACCCACAAGATGGTGTGGACCTAGCAGGAGCAGAAACCAGTTGTAACTGCCATGGACAGACAGCAAAAAAGGGGCAAAGTGGGTAAATGGGATCGGGGAGCTTACTGTAACCAAAAAATAAAAATAAAAATCCCATCTCAAAGTTCCTCTTTAGAGCTGGAAAAGGCTTTGGGTGGGTGGGACTTTTGGCTCAATCCTACAAAAGACTGACTTGCAAGAGCATCCATCCATCATAAACACACAAGAAGCGAGCCTTAAACCTCATCTGCTTTCATCCTCAAACCAAATCTGTATCTGTTCGTTTATTTTAGAAGAAGCAATATTACACACACACACACCCAGGAGGAAGACTTAAGTGGGGTCCAGGAGCATTCAGCACATTCCTTTCACTGCCTGCCTGCATATTTCATCAGCAAATTGTGTAAACACAGAATATACATGGATGTCCAGGACGACAATACGGAGAACAGAAAGTTCAAAGCAATAAATTACTTCTTTGAGATGCAAAAAAATAAAAAATAAAAAAATGGAACCAGTAAATCACTTTATATGTTACACCATGGGTAGGCAAACTAAGGCCCGGGGGCTGGATGCGACCCAATCGCCTTCTCAATCCGGCCCGCGGATGGTCTGGGAATAAGTGTGTTTTTACATGAGTAGAATGTGTGCTTTTATTTAAAATGCATCTCTGGGTTATTTGTGGGGAATAGGAATTCGTTCATTTTTTCTTTTCAAAATATAGTCCGGCCCACCACATGGTCTGAGGGACAGTGGACCAGCCCCCTGCTGAAAAAGTTTGCTGACCCCTGTGTTACACCATTGTAACTGAAAGCAAATTCTGCCAGAGAAAAGTGCAAAGCGAATGTAAGGATGCTCAAATGTATGAATGAGAAGGGGCACTTATGCGAGGCAGCCTCGGGGCTGAACTCTGTGCAGAGGTGTCTGCGAAATTCTGAGCAGAAATCTCTAGTCTGAAAAGGGTATTGCCCTTCACTGAACAAATGTCTCTAAATATTAACACCAGGTTATTAGGCATTTCAGGTCAAGAACTACCAAGAGAAAAGAAGAAACTATTTATGTATGCTATGACTGTGGCTAGGATGTTATTAGCCCAAAGATGGAAAAGTGAAGAAATACCAACTAAAGAAGAATGGCTGCAAAAACTGATGGAATATGCTGAAATGGCAAAAAATAACAGAAAGACTCAGAGATAAAGGCAATAGAGAATTTAAGAAAGATTGGGAACCATTCATGGCGTATTTACAGAAACAATGTAAAGAACTGAACTCACTAGCAGGGTTTGAGTAAACATTTACAATTAACAAAAAAATAAGTATAAAAATGATAAAGATGAGGACAATAGGATGAGAGATAACAACACTTGATACGAAGAACTTAATATGAAGATATAATATAGCAAGCAAGCAGGGGAAGATATTATGTTAAAAACCAGAAGACGAACGTAAGGTCCTCGGTTAGTTGCTCATGAGTAAGCAGGCAAAACTCCAAGTTTCCTTTAATAGTTTTATTGTGCAAACTATGTACAGTGCAGAGCTAATAAGTTCATGTCTGTATCAAGCGTCGTCAGAATCCGGGAATGGCCCCTTCCGGTTCTGACCCCAACAAAAGAGTTTCGGTATACGGAAACCCCGCCTCCCATCCTTTCGTTTCACCCCTCGACGCCTTTGGGGCGCCGGAAGCTGCGTGTCTCCTTCATCGCCCCTTGAGCTAGGGGAGTGCAGGGTCTCTCCAGCATCCTCAGAGCCTCTTCCCTCCATACCCTGAAATGCATGCCCCTCCCCGCTGGAAGCCTCGCTGCTTCCCTCTGCTGCCAGAGGAGGTGCTGCTGGTCAGGTGGGGCCGGGGCTCTTCTGTAGCATCCCGAGAGCCCTTCCACCACCTTGCGCTGTGCCGGGGACAGTTCCCTGACATCCAAGTTGAGGGAAGTAGCCGGGGGGGGGAGGAGTTGGGGAATTGTATTATTTTTATGCTATATGAAATGTAATTACCATGATTAAAATGTAAAACTTCATATATATATAAACCCCAGGTACTACATATGCAAGATCCAGTGACAGCCACCGAGCTGGAAGGCTTTAAAAGTCACACTCACAGAGAACAAGGCTATCAAACGGCTGTTAGTTTCATCTCCAGCATCAGAGGAGCCTGCTTCTGGAAGCCAGTTGCTGGGGAGCATGGGTGAGAAGGGGGCTGCTGCATTCAGGTCCTGCTCATGGTCTTCCGAGAGCATCTTGCATCTGCCAGCCATCATGCCTAGCGACTGCTGATGGACCTCCCTTCCCTCCACGAATTTGTCTAATCCCTTTTAAGACGAATTAGGCCAGCGGCCATCGTATCTCGTGGCAGTACACTATCTACATGCTCTAAGGGGAACTGGCTTCCGGCGCCAGGCCAATTGGCAGACCAACTCCGTGCTACCAAGTTGTCTGCAAAAGCATCCTGAAGGCCAAATCACTCTAAGCCTAAACTCACAACAAGAACATCAGCAGCAGCAGCAGTCTTGTAGCAACTTAAAGACCAAGGTATTTATTTACGGCGTTAGCTTTCGTGGGCCAGAGCACCTTTCAACAGGGTGCTTCCTCGCAAATTCTTTTTTTTGGGGGGTGGGGTGGGAGGTACTGGGGATAAGGTGGGAATGCATATGTGTAACACCTGTCAATCTCACCCCACTTGTCACAAAAGACACTGGATTAAAGGGAAACACAGAAGAACTATCAAATGGAAGGAATCCCACGGAAGTGCTGTAAAAAAGAAAACTCATGCAGAGGGTCTTTACCCTCCCCAATCTCATTCTGACAGAAGCGAAGGGGCATCTGGCAACGCTTTGTCAGCCATGCGGGTCAAGAGACACTTACAGTCAATAGTGTGGCCTACCTGCCGCACATATATTTATATATATGCTGCCATAAATTTTAATTTTAATAGCTGGGGCCCTGTGGAGATCAACTTGACCATCTGTGCACAGTCGCTTGCATGCAAACATTCCGTACATGCACATGTGAATTGGGCTCTGGCACTCAAGCGTGCTTGCGCCCAACTTCCCTAGCTGGAAATATGGCCCCCCTAATCTTCCCCTGGAGGGAGGATCTATGAAAAGCCTCATTACCGTTTATACTGTAAGGAAGTACCAAGAGGAACCATTCAGAATCATCAGACCTATCTGAGCCTTGGAGGTGAGAAACAAATGAGCCATAGACATGCGCCAAGGGGGAATGCGATAGTCCCGGAGAGGCAGGGCTAATATCCACACATGTTTTGAAATATTAGCCAGGCAAAGAATGTGTTTTGTCTTGATAATGAGAACATGCCACTCTAAGGAGCCACCCAGGGACAAGTGTCTACCTCAAGTTGGAAACCAGAATTCCACAGCGGGAAAAGCCAAATCCTGCATATTTTCCACTAGCAAATTAAGCTATGCAAATGACATACACTGCATGGTGTTGTTTGATCTATTTGCTAGGTGGCTGGTATGCTCCATCCAGCCTTCGTGGCAGGGCTAATAATAATGCTAGACAGCATAATATTAACCAAGGCTTGGACTTATCACGCCATCACATCTATGGCTGAACTGTACCAAAAATATGATCACTAGAAACTTGGGGTGGGGGGGAGGCTTTGAATAAATATGGAATTGGGGGGAGATGCAGCCATCTCACATCTGGAAGCCCCCACAATCTCTTCACCCCTCCCTAAGAGGCTTTAGAAAACCTGTCTTAGCCTTTTATAAGCTAACACTACTGCCTGACACCACCTTGCCGACAAAGGTCTGTACAGTATAGTTAAAGCTATGGTTTTCCCAGTAGTGATGCATGGAAGTGAGAGCTGGACCATAAAGAAGGCTGATTGCCGAAGAATTGATGCTTTTGAATTATGGTGCTGGAGGAGACTCTTGAGAGTCCCATGGACTGCAAGAAGATCAAACCTATCCATTCTGAAGGAAATCAGCCCTGAGTGCTCACTGGAAGGACAGATCCTGAAGCTGAGGCTCCAATACTTTGGCCACCTCATGAGAAGAGAAGACTCCCTGGAAAAGACCCTGATGTTGGGAAAGATGGAGGGCACAAGGAGAAGGGGACAACAGAGGACGAGATGGTTGGACAGTGTTCTCAAAGCTACCAACATGAGTTTGACCAAACTGTGGGAGGCAGTGGAAGACAGGAGTGCCTGGTGTGCTCTGGTCCATGGGGTCATGAAGAGTCGGACACGACTAAACGACTAAACAACACTGCCTGAATATGCAGCTTCATATTCAGTCGCAGGTGAATCAAGAGATTCTTTAGCACAATATTCTAATTCTCCTGCAAGAGATCAGCTCCTATTTTTTTAAAGCACATCCATCCAAGTCCCCCGGTCCCGGTCCCCAAGTCACCATCAAGTGACAAAAGGTTTGTGGTGGGACACACTGCAAACCAAAAAGTCACGAGAAACAGCTCTAAGTGCGATTCCCAAGGTATATAGTATGTTCCACAAACTTTTAATCATTTACCCCACCTTCCCATTACTGCAATGGACAGAACTTACCATCTGACCATGAGGCCGTGCTCCAGGAAGTTCTTCAGGTTAGGAAGTGTCTGCCTTAGATCTGTAGTCCCCAGCCCATGTTGGTATCTAAGCTATGGGGAGAGAAACAGGTGAATTAGCACATGGTTCTTCTGAATACCTGAGTAAACCTTGACGGGCTTAAGATGGGACAGCTGCCTTACAAGCTGTATTCCAAGATCTGCGTGCCAGAGAAGAAGTTGGCTGTTTGAAGGGCGCAATTCCAAATACACATAGAAGAGAGCGCCACTGAACACCATGACTCGTTTCTGAGGAAATATGGAGAGATTTACACTGCAAATCTGTAATAGAATCATAGAATTGTTGGAAGAGACCCCAAGGGCCATCCAGTCCAACCCCCTGCCAAGCAGGAAACACCATCAAAGCATTCCTGACAGATGGCTGTCAAGCCTCCGCTTAAAGACCTCCAAAGAAGGAGACTCCACCACACTCCTTGGCAGCAAATTCCACTGTCGAACAGCTCTTACTGTCAGGAAGTTCTTCCTAATGTTTAGGTGGAATCTTCTTTCTTGTAGTTTGAATCCATTGCCCCGTGTCCGCTTCTCTGGAGCAGCAGAAAACAACCTTTCTCCCTCCTCTAGATGACATCCTTTTATATATTTGAACATGAACCCCAAGGTCCACCAACCGGCACCAGTTGCAAAATAGCAGCTCAGACAGGCAGGTGTACACCGAGAATGAAAAGGCTTGGTGCTTAGCCAGGAAATAGGAATCACTACCAGCTCCCAAGATCACAAGTCCTTTTGCACAAAAACTCACTCAACGTTCTTGTTCAGCAATGTGGTGGTGGGTGGGGTGGAAGAGGAGGAGGAGGAGGAGAATAGCTGCTGCTATTGTCTGACAATTGGGAATCAGAAACACCAAGCAATCTACCAGAAGATCCTTATCTACCTTCTCACCACCCTTGCCTTAAGGCACATGTTGCACATCACACTTCCAAGGTGCTTGTGTACCATCACAAATACCTAAAACACATAAATGATAGGGACGTTCGCCTGGCGCCTTCATTATACACCTTTAGGCACCAGGAAAAAAAATGTTCCTTTTTAACCAGGCATTTGGTTGATTTGGTTGACACCCTAGGCCCTTTTTAAATGTGGGGGGTTTTTGGGGGGCAGTTGTTATTGGGTTGTTGTTTTTATTTTGTATTTATGTATTTTGTGGTTTTATATTTTGATTTTATTCTGTGAACCAGCCTGAGACTTCCGGGTATAGGGTGGTATATAAATTCAATGAATAATAATAATAATAATAATAATAATAATAATAATAATAATAATAATAATGGTCAGAGAGCAAGAACATGCATCTTGGGCACTCAGGTGAACTAGCATCAATGAGACTGAGCCGGTGGAAGAAGAATCCAAACTGCGAATTGCGGCAGTGCAAATGAAACAAAGCTCAAAGGCATTTGTTCACAGGTCTTCCCCTGGCCCAGTACTCAGAAGTTAATGCTCCCAGGGAGTTTAGATTAAGGAAGATTTAGTACGATTTAAACAACTGTGCCTGCGGAGTGATTGCCTTTCAGCATGACTAATCGAGGGGCTGCTGTTCGCTTATGCTTCACAGACACTGCCTGATTCTCACAAGCCACTCCTGCCCATCTGAATCTGCAGGAACCTCTTGTAATAATTGCAAGCTGGAGCTCAGAAACAGTCATGGACAGAAAGACTACGGAAGCTGGAAAATGAGGCTTTGCTTGTAAGCAGGAGGAGAGGAAGGACCACTAGGTGCAAAAGGAGGAGAGTGTCTGCAACGATTGGGGTAGTGGATGTTGTCCCCATCTTCAAAAAGGAGGGGGGGTGAGACACAGGTAAACAAGTGACCAGTCAGCTTGACATCGATACCAGGGAAAGTCCTAGAACAGATAATTTAACCGTCAGTCTGTGAGCACTTAGAAAAGGATGCTGTGATTACTAAGACCCAGCATGGGTTTCTCAAAAATAAGTCATGTCAGACGAACCTTATTTCTTTTCTCTCTCTCTTTCTCTTTCTCTCTCTCTCTCTCTCTCTCTCTCTCTCTCTGATGGGAGTAATAAGCTTGGTGGATCAGGGGGATGCTGTGGGCGTAGTGTATCTTGATTTCAGTAAGGCTTTTGACAAAGTCCACCATGATATTCTTGCAAGGAAGCTGGTGACATGTGTGCTGGATGAAGTAACTGTTAGGTGGATTTGTAGCTGGTTGACTGACTGAACCCAAAGAGTACTCATTAATGGTTCCTCGTCATCCTGGGGAAAAATGACAAATGGGTTGCCACAGGGTTCTGTTCTGGGCCCGCTGTTGTTTGACGTCTTCATAAACAACTTGGATGAAGGAATTGAGGGGATGCTCATTAAATTTGCAGATGACACCAAAGAGGGGGGGGGGTTAGCTAATGCTGCTTCCCTGTGACAACCCTATAGATATTTGAAGATGTCTATCATATCTTCTCTTAGTCTCTTTTCCAGGCTAAACATCCCAAGCACCTTCAACCATTCCTCATAAGGCTTGGTTTCCCGACCCTGAATCATCTTGGTTGCCCTCATCTGCACACATTCCCTCTTATCAATAACCTTCTTAAATTGTGGTGCCTAGAATGGGACACAGAACTCCAGGTGAGATCTGTCCAAGGCAGGCTAGAGTGGGACTATTACTTCCCTTGATCTGGATGCTATACTTCTGTTGATGCAGTCTAGAGTAGCATTAGCTTTTTGCTGCTGCTGCATCATACTGATGACTCATGTTCAGCTTGTGGTCTACTAAGACGTCTAGATCCTATTCGAGGTAACCCCTATCTTATATATGTGCATCTGGTTCTTCCTGTCTAAGTGTAGAACCTCGCATTTGTCCCTATTGAAATTTATTTTGTTAGCTTGGGCCCAGTTCTGCAATCTGTTAAGGTCATCGTGAATCCCGATTCATTATACATTTGAATTACTTTTAAAAGCCCATCCTCAACTCCTAATGGTTTGTAGCTTATAAATAACTGGATTAAGGGACTTGAGAAAGGCATGCATCAGTTCCAAATATAGGCAGGCTGGGAGGCTACGCAACAGGAAAGAGGCTATTCTCCCTATAAACGTGCACTACTTTCGCTTAATCATTTTAATTTTGGAGTTGTCAAGGGAATTCAACAGCACCGTCCAAAAGAAGCCTTCAAGTCAGATAAAAGCTTTCTTGGCTCCATGTATGAGATCATTTTAGCTTTCTCTTAGGTATTGCAGTGGAATTGCCGACTCTACTCAAGATTTAAGTTCTTCCTTTTAAGTGCAATGCTTTGCCGGAGGTGGGGTAGAATCAGCACATCTTTCTCAATGGGAACAGTAAAAGCCGTTTTAACATGCAGTCAACACACTTTGAGCAGCTGTGAAGATGCAGGTACGAAAGCACTTATGGTGCCAAAAGGGTCCCCGCTATGATGGGCAGTTATGGGCTGACCAATGGATGGAATGGCTCGAAGCCAAGTCCTGCGCAGAGCCAATGCATAGCAGATTCCTCCATTAACAGAGACCTCAGAAGGCACATTCACACAGATTATATGAGAGCACCCAAATATAAGAGGCACCTAATTTCCCTACAAAAATGGAAAGCTAGACTCAAGAGGCTGCCACTGGAGGGAGGAACGAGCAGCCCAAAGCAGCCCTTTGGGCTGCTCCTTCCTCTTCCTCCTTTGCTGCTGTGGAGCTCAGGTTTCGAACCGCCATCTTGATCAGGCCACCTGTGGTTTAACCCACAGAATGTTCCCTTGTGTTAAGGAATGGGATCCTGTCCTGTTTAAAAAATAACCTGTGGGGTTTTAATACTTCCTTAAAATCCCTTCTGGGGTCTATTGTTGGGATAGGAATGGAACAAGCTGCCTGGGGAAGTAAGCCACCGTTCTTGAACTTCTTAAGGAATTGTGAGTATAAGCAGGCTTTTAAAGCACAAAAAGTGTGCTGAAAAACTAGTTTTGTATATACGGAGGATGTAAGTTTTCTTGGGCCACCAGAAAAGGAATGCAAAAAATAAAATAAAAATCCATTGTTGGGATATTGAAGTAAGCTGAAGGAATTGTGCAGGAAGTTTTGGGAAGGTAGGAAAAGGAAGGATACCACCTTGCTCACATTAGTCCCTTTCATGAAAATGAAGCCCACAATGGGCCTCTGGATCCACCATAGGAGAATGCAGATTATCACACATAGTTGCCATACATCCTTAAGAACCTAGGAGGAGGCTTGCAGGATCCATCTAGTCCCGCATCCTGTTCTCAGAATAGCTAACCATTAAACAGGCAGGCTCAAAAATGTGAGTTTGAAAGGGGGCAACTGCTAAAGGCTCTTCAGATATAAAGCTGTTTCATTAAACTTGTCAGGTGTAGCTACACAACAAGAGAAAATTCCACATCTGGGTGTGTGCGTTTTTTAAACAAATGCTAGCAGGATAGCAGGAAGTTGTACGCCGGCTCCCTCGGCCAGTAACGTGAGATGAGTGCCGCAACCCCAGAGTCGGACACGACTGGACCTAATGGTCAGGGGTCCCTTTACCTTTTCCTTTTAGCAGGAAACAACCTTCAACTTGCCATTTATAGTTTCATCCAAGTGCAGAGTCTGCACCCTTTTAAACAGAGTAGTATTTGGGTATTTTTATATTTTGCTCTGCTTTGTTTTATGGTTATTCAAACTTTTTGTAACCTGTCACTATAGCATAAATCTATTAAATAAATAAATCTGGCAATGTTGGGCTCGTGGTCAAGGCAGACCTGGATGAGTTGCAGGCCACTATCAGCTGCTATCTTTGCAGCACAGGATTTTGGGGTGTGTGTGCCTGGGGAGGTGGGGGATCCCTCTCCAATCCAGGCACAGACTGTGGTTTTATGAAGATCCAGGTTCAGCTCCAAGTCACATGTTGCTTTCTAGCTGTGGGGCAAAAGGCCCACAGACTCACTCCTCTCTCACCATGAACAGGGGCCGAGAGAGAGATGGTTTCCCACCATGAAGCAACAGAATGAAATAATTTAGATGGGGGGGAAACAGAAAGGGTGGACAGTGGCCGAATTGTGAAAGGCCTCTGCCAGAGATCAGAGATAAGCTGCGGACAGAGTACGCAATGCCCAGTTGGCTGGACCAATGGCACTAACATCAGAGAGTATTGTCTGTTCATAATCTAACCCCTTTCTCCAGAGAGGTATGCCACACTTTGATTTTATTTGGTATTACAATGAAGACGAAGGAACCGTTTACATGAGTGAAGTTAAGGCTTGCTAGAGTGAGTTCGCTTTTAAGAAGAGGTACAGGAGGCCCATAAAAAGCTGCCTCATTTTCAACCACTATTTTACCCAAAGTGAGCTTTTGAAAGAGGGCGATTTAGAGGGCATTAAGGGCTTCAAACCCAAACCCAATAAACCACAATATCAATGTTTAATTCTTTTTACCATCAGGCCACAGTATTGCACTATAAACCTGAAACATCCCAAAGTTTATGCCTTTGTATTTATTTAATCTCTTCAGTGCCGTGAAGTGATGTTTATCAGATTTCCAAGACATGGGCGTGTTTGGTTTGTATGACCTCACTTGGAGGGGGCTTATACATTAATCTAACAATCATATCTATCAAGAGATTGCTTTCTCTGTCTCAAGGGTTAGAAGTTCACTAGCCCAATGAGGAAACTTAATACAACTCTTGTTGCCATAAAGAATGGAGGGGGTTAACAAGACAAAAACAAATCTGAAAATGTTGTCATCTGAAATTTCAGATTTTGCACTAAAATTCGAACCAGAGTGAGGTAGGTTGCCAAGGAGTGCCAAACCACGGTTTGGTGTGCTGCTCCTCAGCTGCCACAGTTGGCAAGTGAATAGATATGATTCCCTCCAGCTTTCATCACATGATTATCCAATGCTATCTTGGTCTGCCCATCTCCTCCAAAAAGCCTTTATGCCTTAATCATTAAGACTGCAGTCTGTGTATCAGAAAACACTGATGCTAGGGACGATTCCAAACACATTACCTAATGTAAAAACAAAAACAGTATTTCTCTAAAGAAAATCTTGATTTCAAGAGGGTCACTAGATGAGACGTTTGATTGATACAAGATGGTATTAGACTCTTAATATCAAGCCCTATATAAAACAGTCCAACATGTCTTAGAACAACTAGATCCACCTGGCATCCCAATTTATACCGTCTCTGTCAGCCAAGGTGGGTGGGGCTGCCACCTGTCAATCTCCTGATATTGCAATGATGCCACGCAATCCATTCGCAAAAGCACAGCCCTATGCTTTCAGTTGATTGGCAGTGCCTGCAAACCCTCTTTCGGCCCAGCTGTATCTTTATCTCCCCTGCCCCTGACGTCACAAACATGTGGGCTTTGTTTGGCCAGAACAGTGGCACAGGCAAGATGGGGAGGAGGCCAGGCTGCAGGTTCCCTGCTGCTGATAAGACAGCGGCTCTGCCTTGTACGTACGCTAAGAAGAAGCGGCTACTCTGGATTTCCATTCCTTGACATCCATCATCTGCATAGGTTATAGTAATGAAAATATGCAAAAGCCAACAGACAAACACGGTAATGAAAGCCCAATATAAAATACACAAAACCGTGAAAGACACTACAATATGAACTACGAGAATATTATGAAAATATTTAAACTAGAAATTATTTATATCAACAAATAGACTGAAATCACATAAAACATGTATGCAAGTATCTACTCGAAGGCATGATCTATGGCTTATTATCCAAATGATCAGCTCTGAAGGTGCAGAGTTCGATGTGCAATATTTATATACTGTAAAGTGATAGTGCAAAGTCTCTCAGGCGTCCTCGTCTGTCCTCCGACGGGTGGCTAGCTTGTTGTCCCCCATTTCACGGGTACGGTTTCATCAAGGAATTGACTTCATCAAGAGGCACACAAGATTAACCCTGACTAAACAACTCCAACACTTCAACGGTTCATTTCACTAGCAAAGGCTGACCACTTTACAGTATATAAATATTGCACATCGAACATGCATACATGTTTTATGTGATTTCAGTCTATTTGTTGATATAAATAATTTCTACTTTAAATATTTTCATAATATTCTCATAGTTCGTATTGTAGTGTCTTTCACGGTTTTGTGTAGGTCATAGTAATGGCTCAGGATGAGCCAAACATTTTTATAAGATCTCTGAACCGCCTTTTACCTGATCATTTCCTTACTATGCATTGTGGGTTTATTTAGCATTTGCAAACTGCATAGATTTTAACTACAATAAAGAAATGAAAGGCAAACATTTTCCTAACACTTAAGAGCGTGGAAAGATAGGGAGAGGGAGAGAGTTGAAGTCTGCACTCTCTCTCTCTCTCTCTCGTGTGTGTGTGTGTGTGTGTGTGTGTGTGTGTCTTGTGGGGGAGAACAACTTCATATTCATTAAAATAGGACCGGGTTCTCAGGTTGAAGAGCTAGGAATACACAAGGACTCCTGTGAGTCTGCTTCTCACAAGTTTATCCGGTACTAAAAGTGTGAATGTGCTCGTTTACTTGCCCGTCTCCACATATGGCTTTGATAAAGTGTCTACTGTAGTCAAGGGAAACTGAAACTGAAGTTTAAAACCTGACAACACCAAAGCATAAGATTGGTGTGGTGCAGCTGAAGCTGCTATTATTCCCTGATTGCTTAAAATTTGTGCCCCTTTTTAGTTTAACACATTATAGCAAAGCAATGTACAATGAAAAATCCTAGTCTCACCTCCATGCATTATTAGCTTTCTGGCTCAGAAATCCGCACCAATAGAGTGTTAAGGGTAAAAAAAAGTGAAACAGGCTCCCATGCTACAAAATACCGCAGCCTGTCAGAGGTTCTGTACTTCATACCGCACAGCTATACGCCAATAACTTCTATGGAATGGTGGGACACTACACGGGCATTTCTAGATTTCTATAAATAATATGCAATGCACCGCTTGCATTGATTTAGAATAGTTTCTCCAAAAGATAATTGCTCAATGAACAAGAGGTAATATCCACAGTTATACATAGCAGACCCACTGAGATCAATAGAATTAGCTCCACTGAGTTCCAACGGTTAACTCTCGAGTGACTTTATATCACTCATTGAGAAATACAGTGGTACCTCTGGTTCCGTACTTAATTTGTTCCGGAGGTCCATTCTTAACCTGAAACTGTTCTTAACCTGAAGCACCACTTTAGCTAATGGGGCCTCCCGCTGCCGCTGCGCCGCCAGAGCACGATTTCTGTTCTTATCCTGAAGCAAAGTTCTTAACCTGAAGTGTTATTTCTGGGTTAGCAGAGTATGTAACCTGAAGCGTATGTAACCCAAGGTACCACTGTAGCACCACAAAGCACCACAAACGGGTGCTTTGGATAATCAATAACCAACAGGCAGGTATTTTGTTTTAGTCTTAGATGTCATCAGGTTAATAAGCATAGATGAGTTCTTGAATTGGATCACATCTATTAAGTACCCAGGAAATTTATGATGGCAGGATCATAGAATTGTAGAGTTAGAGGGGACCCTGAGGCGCATCTAGTCCACCTCCTGCAATGCAGGAATCTCAGCTAAAGCACCAAACGATTGGAAGCAAAAGGCTATGTGTTGAGGAATGAGAGGAATGTCTTGTCTTTCTGGAGTCCAGTATATGATCCTTTACTTTTTAAATTAATTCCACCTCTAGCCAACACAGACTGAAGGACCCACTCCATCAGGCCCCACCTGTCTCTTGCCTGTTTCCACCTCATTTGGTCATTATAAAAGCTACCGTCTATGTATGGTCTGTCTGTCCCCCCCAAGCCTGCTTCTTCCCCATCACGTGTTTTAGGTGGTAATCCTGCAGGCAGGGGTTGCTTCCCCTCCCCCCCTGACTGTATGTAAACCACTTTGGGGACCTTTTCAGGGTAATAGTGCTCTAAACCAACAAACACACTATCCACAAGCAAAGACCCGGGTAGGCCCCCACTTCTTCCCAGCAGCAGAGCCTAACCCAAGTCTGAAGACATTCAGAGTTATAATATAGTAAAAAGGTAAAGGTAAAGTCCAGCTGCAGACGACTCTGGGGTTGTGGCGCTCATCTCGTCTTACTGGCCGAGGGAGCTGGCGTTTGTCCGCAGACAGTTTTTCCGGGTCATGTGGCCAGCATGACTAAGCCGCTTCTGGCAAAACCAGAGCAGCACATGGAAACGCCATTTACCTTCCCGCCGGAGCGGTACCTATTTATCTACTTGCACTTTTGGGCATGCTTTGAAGCTGCTGGATTGGCAGGAGCAAGGACCACAGGAGCTCACCCCGTCGAGGGGATTCGAACCGCCGACCTTCTGATCGGCAAGCCCAAGAGGCTCAGTGGTTTAGACCACAGCACCACCCACGTCCCTTTTCCTTAATATAGTACTGAGCTGTAAAGAAAGGCTGAAAGTTTCCCAGGTGTCCCCAAATCAAGATCAACCAGGTGAAGCTAAGAAAAACAGCTGGCCAACAGCTATTTCCCATAGTTAGAAGCCGGACAGAATACTTACATATCTATAATTTTCTAATCAGTTTTTCTAAATGGGAAAATTAAAATATTTGAATTTTCTGTCTTCTGACCAGCTGGAACTGAATGATACAATAGTTGCTTGTTTTATTTGTTAAGTGGTAAAACGGTTTCTTATGTGCAATTGTCACCCTTGCTTTCTTGCTTTCTGTGCAGGAAAATTGCTTCTGCTGACTCTAAAGGACAATAAGTGTTGGGGAAAGCCAAGCCTCACAAGCCTAAGCAGCGTTCAGAAGCAAAATCCATTGTATTTTAGGGCATGTCCAATGAAATTAAATTAGGAAGCAAGAATAGTGAGTTACCCGGCTCAAAATACATAGAGTAAGCCAGTTATGACTTCTAGATAATACTCCCCTCCCACTAGGCCACATTCACAACACGCCGTTTAAAGCACTGTGATACCACTCTAAACAGTCATGGCTTCCCCACAGAATTCTGGGAGGTGTAGTTTTTTAAGTATGCTGAGAGCTGTTAGGAGACCCGTTTCTCTCGCACAGCTACAATTCCCAGAGTGGATTAGCAATCAATCCCTCTTCACATCGGGCTGAAAACCCGAATATTTGCAACTCGTCAGTTCCAAATACTAACAGGGCTCTGTTGGCTTCTTTTTTAAAAGAAAGAAAGGGAGAACTTATTCTCGGGCTTTAAAAAAAATAAATAACTAGATGAAACAGATGGAAACCATTACCAGCAAGTTGAAATGGAGCACACCGATATACCATTCCCGGGTCAAAACAACGCCCATAATGATCTGCAGAAAATCGTATTGACCTGCTTATAATTCTACCTTGCGTTCTCCTAGGAATTAGATATGGCTTTCATTGTTCTTATTTTGCAATTTCACAGAGATTCCTTTCTCCCTCTGGGGACGTGTTTTGATTGCCCAATGATTTTGCTTTGTATGCCTCAGTCCCCAGTGTCCCCCCCCCCCCGGAGAAGTCTGTAGGAAAGATACAAATCACGGAAATCCAGTGTGAAGTGCTTCCTGCCTGACCTTAAGAGCCACTCACACAGCCGGCCTGGCCATCTACTGATTCCCTATGCCCAGCTTAATACGGCTGCTTCTGGAAAACTTACCTATGGCATCAAAGAAGGGTGTCAGACTCTTGCCTTCTGATGGAAATGGGGATGGCCTATATCAGGCGTGTTCAACAGGTAGATCGTGATCTACTGTTAGATCACTGGACGTCTGTGGCAAATCACTGGCTCCCCCCAAAGAAGCTCAACAACTTGGGCTCCCCTAAAAAAAAAGCTCAACAACTCGTACCTGAACCCCTTAAAAACGGGCCTTCCTCTTCCCTAAAAGCAAAACAACTTTGACCTGAACCCCCCTAAAACTGGCCTTACCACCTCTCTAAGAAAAGCTCAACAACTTTGACTCTATGACTAGATCGCAGTCTCTTGGGAGTTGGCCACCCCTGGCCTATATTGTTGGGTGTGTTAGCTGCCCAACTGTGTACTCACTCTCTGCAAGGCATGCAGGGAATCACTGATCATGTGAACTAGGATGGTCTCCCACGTGTGTGCAATACAGGTAAAGTAGTAACTACATACTGTCTTCCCCAATGATGGGTGCAGGTAGTTGTGCTATGGCGGGGTACTTCTCTGAGCTAACATACCTGTGCAATATTTTTGTTGAGAAGGTAGACGCCATAGTCAAACTGCAGTTTCTCTCCTCCCTTTGGATACAACGGAAATCTAGAATGGGAAGAGGAGAAAACATGAGCACACTTGTCTACGCAACCAACCCAAAGATTAGTGATTTATGACGGCCATTTCCACTGCCTTCCGTAAAAGCTTCTCCTCCAGTACATGTGCATTCAAACTTTGAAAAAATAAATCCAGAAATGGCAAAAATTTAACCAACTCAGCCCAGCTCTGAACTAAGGGCCATTGCAGATTTTAAAAACAAGACACACGCAGAGTCAGTGTTATGAATTACAGAAGTAAGGTGGGAAAGAGATGTAAATAAATGAACAGACCGTTGCATAAAGTTATTAAGATGCAATCCTATACCTATTTACACAACAGCAAACCCCACTGAACTAAATGGGATTCACTTTTCAGTAGACATGCACAGAATTGCACTGCGTGGATGGTGGGGGTGGGGGGAAGGACGAGAGGAACTTGTGTTGGGAAGGTGCTGGGAAGAAAAGGGAAGCAGAGGACAGTAGCAGAGGAGTCAAGCTCCATCTCAGTGTGGTGTAGTGGTTAAGAGCGGTAGACTTGTAATCTGGTGAACCGGGTTCGCATCCCCGCTCCTCCACATGCAGCTGCTGGGTGACCTTGGGCTAGTCACACTTCTCTGAAGTCTCTCAGCCCCACTCACCTCACAGAGTGTTTGTTGTGGGGGAGGAAGGGAAAGGAGAATGTGAGCCGCTTTGAGACTCCTTTGGGTAGTGATAAAGCGGGATATCAAGTCCGAACTCTAATTCTTCTTCATGTTTGAGTTTTTATTTACAAAAATTAAATGCAAAAATTGCAAATGAAACAAAAATAGCTTACCATTTGTAAAAAAAATAAATGAGATGCATCCTTTAACAGAGTGTGCCTTATTTTAATAATAAAAGGCTTCCAGTTTTGAAATAATCTGTACTGTTTTTCTTTGTTTTAGTTCCAATAAATAATCACTCTGCCATATTCATATCTATTGTTTTTCCATTCAGGAGTGGCAGGATTAGAGATTGTTTCTCAACGTTTGGCACAGCATCAACTCAGTACATAACAAGATAATTTATACACAAGCTAAAATGCACAGGTCCTGAAACCAATCCTTGTGGGATTCTGATTTCTACATTCCTTAGTGGGAGAACTGCCCATTTATTCCTATTCCCTGCTTCCTGGTTTAACCAGTTACTGATCCATTAAAGAACTTCCCCTCTTATTCCATGATTGCTAAAGCTTACTTTTGTCCTCAATGCAGTGGCTTTTAATTTCGCTTAACTTAAAAAATAGTATCTACAAACGTCAGAAAACTATTGATCAACAGGATCTACTAAGAGTCTTCAGGACAGAGCAGGATTACAATTTAAAACAGAAATTCAGTTCTGAAATGAGATCGTAATGCATGACAGAAGTTGTGTGTTATTAAACAATTTCTTTACAGCAACCAAGACAAAAACTATATTATTTCTAACAAGAGCCATTAAAGTCAAAGGTTTAACAGACGTCATTGCAGTACACCAAAACGTCAAGGTCTCAGTTTTACAATACTTCAAATTCTTAATGGGTCACTTCAAGTTGAGAAGTATAAAATCACTCTAACCGCCATATATCTAAGCTCGCCTTACTTAATAGTTCTATAAATCCAAGCTGTCTGCAGTGCAGGAAAATAAAACACACTTTAAAATGAACATACGTGCAGCGAGATTCCACTGCCCGCTGTTGTTGTATAAATCACATGGAATTTGTTTCTATATCTACTGAGTTACTTTATCCAACTGTAGCAGGATTTGGATTATAAAAGGATACAATTACAATTAATAGCACAAAATTCATTCAGCCTCGACAATAAATATGCCCTTTAAAAACATTGTGCAATTTGTTACGTGATAGTATTTCATTATGTTGCCAGGGGAAGAGTGATATTTGCTACAATTAGAAACAAAAAGCTTTTTAAAAAAAGAACACGTAATGCTCGAACGACACAGAGGGCTCAACCGTTTCCTCCTACTTCATTTTAAGATAGCTTCATATTGTTACGGTAAAAAAAAAAATCCTTTTTGTTTATTTTGTTTAAAAAGCCAGTGAATTTAAGAATATCAGCTTTCATTATCTGCACAATCGGAATCAATTTCAGGAACCAAAAAGTCATATATCCGCCTCCGCTCACGTACATTTCGCCCAATGTCCATGGCAAACCAAGAAGTAACTGGCGGGTTTGCCACCGTTTGCACATGCGTAGAAGTGGGCAATCGCCGCCTGTGCACAACGGCGCCTCTCCCAGCGACCGGTTTTGACTTGCAGACAGGCCTCTGGAACGGAGTGTGGTCATGAGCAGAGGTTCCACTGTATTGAAAAATACACCTTTCAAGCCATCTGGTCCCCAAATGGCAACTAGGCATTCCGTTCTGGCAACTTAACCCTGGTTTAAGGAGCTATTTGGCACCCAGGGTTATATCTGAGTTTCTAACGTTGGTGGGAGTTGAATGACAGCACAAAGGAAGACAATGTTCCAATGCTAGCACACACACACACTCTCTCTCTTTCTCTCTACACACACACACACACACACACACACATATATATATATATATAAACACACACAGGTGAAACTCGAAAAATTAGAATATCGTGGAAAGGTTCATTTCTTTCAGTAATTCAACTTAAAAGGTGAAACTAATATATGAGATAGACTCATGACATGCAAAGCGAGATATGTCAAGCCTTTATTTGTTATAATTGTGATGATTATGGCGTACAGCTGATGAGAACCCCAAATTAACAATTCAACTTTGGGGTTTTCATCAGCTGTACGCCATAATCATCACAATTATAACAAGCAAAGGCTTGACATATCTCGCTTTGCATGTCATGAGTCTATCTCATATATTAAACTCCAGTAGCTAATGAAAACAATTGCTTACATAAATGGACTTTTCCATGATATTCTAATTTTTTGAGTTTCACCTGTACATATGTACACACACACTCTCTCTCTCTCTCGGTACTGATTCCTTCTCTTGTTTAATTTCTACGAAAAAACAAAACAAAACACAAAACCCCACTATGGTGGGCAAGCATCCAACCCTATCTCTCACCCCTTCCCATGATTATGGTACAACCCAATACCAAATTCTTGAACTGTTATCAAGTGTCAAAACTTCGGCAGTATGCAGTATCTCAGCTGAAGCCTCCAGCCACTGGGATCGCATGCGAAACAGAACCAGTGAGCCAATTTCCTAACAACTTGCTTCCCCTTAAAAGCGATGCGTTTTGTCCAGGAGCGTTCTCAAGCTCCAAATATTAAAAACAGAAGATCTAAAAAGCTTACTTCACCTGAGAAATATTCAGTGAAGTCAACGGGACTAGGCTGGCTCAATTTTTCTTCCCCTTCTCGTGGATTATTACTTTGTGGATAACAGCATTGTCCTGGCAGTTTAGCATAGCAGCAGAAAATAACTGAGGACATCCTACAATCTTTCTTTTTTAAGCCGCCACACTTTTAAAGCCAAGAATGACTACAAAGGGATACCTTTGGTACAATCCATCTCCTGTTAACTAAGCTCACCTCTCCTAACCCACTTTTTTTGGTGTGTGTGCTGACCTTAGACAAGCACTTCCCAAATCACACCCTCATTTCATTTCACAGCCACATGATGTTATGGGGCTAATCTCGACCTGTTCAGCATCACGGGACAGCTTCAATATTTGAAAAGGCTGTAATGAGTCTCCACAGGCCTCTTAGGTCAGTCAGATGTTAACTGTTAAAGTGAAGCTAAAAAGGATCTAGGTGCTATTTTAAAAAAACCAAAAACCTTTCAGATACAAAGATTTGCTCTTCCAGGTTCTCAAGCCTAAACATCTTTATTGCCAAGTTCTGTGATTTATGAACTTCTTTGTGTTCAGAGAGATCAATCTCATATGTACCAATAAGTTGGCGACTGGTTTTTCATATGTCCATGTATAGCCACCTGCCTTTAATCCAAACTATTTTTTCAAGCTTAAGGAAATGATTGATTTTTAACTGTACCCACCTGTTTCTAATCTGACATGAAAAACATGTGGTTTAGATCCCGATTTTCCTCTAATCAGACTTTTTGCTTGCATTTCGGGCTGAATTGAAGAAACCCCAGTAAGGAGCTGCAAACACACACACACACACACACACACAACCTAGGGGTGGAATGGCTGAAAATGTAATGTT
This sequence comes from Lacerta viridis, assembly GCA_900245905.1. Lineage (NCBI taxonomy): Eukaryota > Metazoa > Chordata > Lepidosauria > Squamata > Lacertidae > Lacerta > Lacerta viridis. The sequence goes on from OFHU01000273.1 coordinate 92,087, forward strand.
TCCAGTCACATCTTGAAAAGAAAGCTTCAGCAGTTGAAGCCCTGTGCACTCAAAGAAGGGATTACATTCCAATTCACAGTAAGAGCTGCCACGTGAAAATGGTTAGACTGAGCTTTTCTAGGGTGCCTCCTCAACCTGAGGCATTTGGGATTCAGTAAAGTGCAAAGACTGGGTAGTCTCATGGCTAGCAATTCATCCCTCTGCAAGTGGGAAAAGGTACATGTTAGTAGCATGTTTCCTTGCCTGTCTCCCAGCTGTAGCCCCATGAGTTATATATCTGCAACATCTACTGTGCTTCAGGAAAACAAGCACAGTGGTACCTCGTGTTACGGAGGGGATCTGTTCCAGAGGCCCATCCACAATGTGAAATGCCCGCAACTTGGAAGTGCTGTGTCTGCTCAGGCGTGCGGCGCAATTTGGTGCTTCTGTGCATGAGCAAAACGCGATTTAGCGCTTCTGCGCATGCGGTGAAACCCGGAAGTAACCTGTTCCAGTACTTCCTGGTTGCCGCGGGACCTAACGTGAAAAGACGCAACATGAAGCGGACGCAAGACGAGGTATGACTGTAGTTTGCTTTTGACACCCAACTGGCTAACAGAGGGAGGGAGGGAGGAAGAAAGGCAGAGAGATGGTTCCTGTTCTAGCAAGTGCCACCAGGCACCATAACTTTATCTGTGTCATTTTGGGCTGGCTCCTCCTGTTCTGCCTTTTCTCTTTCTCATCCTCAAATGGGTCCATGCATTTGGTTGTTAATTAGAAGGCTAGTGGTTTGAACCCACTCAGGGAAGGCTGTCGGCAGGATTCCTGAATGGCAGGGGGTCAGACTAGATGACCATCAGGGTCCCTTCCAACTCTGATTTGAACTTCCCACTTGGGATTTAAAATTTATTCTTTTCCTTACCTAACACTTAAAGAACTTAAAGAGCACCCCAAAATGACCAAAGTGTTCCATATCAGACCTGCATAGTAAATTTTCTCCCAGCTGCAAAATATATAGTTTTAAAAAGCTGGGAAAGGAAAACTTCACCCAAAGCAGCTTTTGAGCTGGGTGAACTGGAAGCAATTATATACAGCTTGCTTTAAAGACCTTGGTTGCCATTCTGCAAGTGATGGACACATACGCATGAACTTCACTGCACAAAACACTACCAAGTCATTATTGAGTAATTTTGCATTTGTAAAATGCTTTACAGTCTGTATCTTGCTTGTCTCACGCTGGTCTCCATTATGCAGATAGAAATCTAGAGCTGAAACATGTGACTTACCCCAAGGCCACAAAGCAAGCTCACAAAATAGGTGGGACACATCCAGCCTCAACAGCTACTCTTCAGTGACTAGAATGTGGGCAACCTCTAGACTCCCATCAGCTCCAGCTAACATGGTCGCCGGCGAGGGATGATTGTTCATTCTCACCCTGGACTACAGAGTACTTTAGAGTCACAGCTTTAAGTAATTCTAGCTTGGAAAATGGATGTGGGGCCTCCTTTCTGACCCTCTAGCCCCATAACTGTTGCGCCGCAGCCAAAAACATGCTCAAAGCACATCTATCTACAACAAGTCAACTTAGTTGTGGGTCATTAATCACACATCAGTATGTTGCCCAGGCATGCAGTCTGCAACTACAGTAGGTGGCCAGCTTGAATGGCAATGGCAAAGCAATCCTCTTGGCTTCCTCTAAAAATAGTGCATTAAATTTTAAAACTGTTCTTCATAAGATGCCGTAGGTACAGCACTAGTTAAGACCCCTGCAGCAAAAGGGAGCCAGCCCTCAACTCTAAATGAGAAGCTAACAGTTCAGGAATACTCACTAGCACACGCTCGAATTATACCAATTAGTGTGGTCGAATTCTGGGGGCTCGGCCAATTGACCTAATTACCCATGCAGCTTGGGAAAGCCTGGGCTCATTTCAAGTCTACAAGAGACAGGATATAGTTGAAATACCTAATCCCTGAAAGGTCACGAGGGTTAAAGCTACTTAAGTACGAAATTTGGACTCACTTGAAAATTGCTATAATTCCTGATTAGTAGTATTGATACTATGAGTGATTGCTTAGATTATGGAAGAATTTTACAAACTAGGGTTAAGTAGGCCACAGTCACGCTATTTTTGGTTTGATATATTATCTGTGCCCTTGAGCATTGTCTGCTGGAGGCGTATTATTTTACACATGCCCCCCCCCCGCCTCCCGAGATTTCAGAACTACTGAAAGAATACTTCCATTACCGTAGCAGAGTTAAAGTGTATTATTATTTTAATACGTAATAAAAATATTAAGTAGAAGACTCAGGTTTCCGTAACATTTTCCAGAGCTGACTCAAGTAACTTGAAGCAACTTGTACTCAGAATAAACTACATCAGCAAGTCACCTTCTGCTATGGAGATGTGTGGCCTGGTGCTCTCATGATGCATCAGATCAATGGGTAGGAAAGGAAGTCGGACACATGAGTGTTCACTCACCTAAACCAACACATGCATCTGTTCCTAGATGCCAATCATGGCGCCACACACCGTCTTTCCAAACATGGAAATAAAAATTGGTTCTTTTAAAAAAATGTAACGTATGAAGCAAACCAGAGAGGTGTCTTGTGAAATAGGTGTTATATGGGTCGCAGATACAGCAGGCAGGAATAGTCAAGCTAAGGAGATCAAGCAACGCGAGACTAGAAGATACGGACAGAGAGAAACACTAGAAAAGAATAAAAGAATCGCCACAACGCACATCCACCTCTCACACTTGGAAAGGTTTTATGAAGTCTGAAAACAGAACAAGGAGATTCTTAACTTACTCAGATGTATTTATCCCACATATTACCGTATTGGCCCGAATATAAGCCACACTTTTCCCCAAATTCCGACCATGGAAAGTTAAAGTGCAGCTTAGATTCGTAACCTTACAAAAATTGGCTTTTACGATATTGCTGTAGGATTTTCTTCTACATTTGCCATTTACGGGTGTGAATGCCTGCGGAATTTTAAAGGAGCGGCTTATATTCGGGCATTGTCTTTTTTTTCTCTCTCCCCCCCCCCCTTGAAATTTAAAGGTATGGCTTATTTGCGGGTGTGGCTTATATTCGGGCCAATACGGTACATGTTAGTCCACTATAATACTGCCCCTGGGCAATCTATTTGTCATCTTATTATTCCTGGCAGCTTAGAAGAGATAATGTTTTGCATCATACCTGAGGACGGGCAACTCTTCACACTTTTGATTGGAAAATAAATCTGATGGACTGGATAGCCACTGGACACCACTCAGCTTGGAGGCCAGAGTGGCAGAGACCTCCTAGACTGGGAAGTGAATTGGCTGTGACACATGTTCTGTAAAGGAAGCATCCCCTAGAGATTCATAATGCTCCATCTTGTGCCTTCAGAGCCATATCCCCTTGCATTCCAAGAGAACGGAGTACTGCAACCAACAAAGCAGATTCTGTTGCGGAGAGAGGATCTTTTGCAATCCCTTGCTTGTGCCATTGCATCCTGCCACACTGTCAAACTTTAACGCAGTAGGGACTAACTTGTAGTCTTACAGATATGTGGGATAACCAGCCTCATTTAACCAACATGCTTAAGTCTAATTAATGCATGAAGGGATTAATAACACAGAGTAAGGTGTCCTTGCCAAGCTTAGCTAGGTCACTCTGCATCATCATGAGAGGAAGTGTCAGGAAACCGCCCTCGCCGGAGCTGGAAGCGGTCCCGGGGCTTTTTCAGTATCGGGAACCCCCGTCTCCGCTGAGCAGCTCGTCATCTTCCCCCAGTGGAGGAAGCGATCACTCTTCCAGTGGGGAGGGGGAGATGGAGGCAGGAAGTGGGCGCAGGGGCTGTGGCAGGGATGGAGAGCCTCTGCGCCAAGCGGGAAGAGGGGGAGAGGGACCCTTTCCGTCACCCCGTTTTAGCAGGGAGGAAGGACGTAGAGGGGGGAGGCGGGGGTTCAGGATCCCGCGCCTTTTATGTTGGGCAAAGAACCGGAAACGGACATTCCCGGACTCTGCAGAGGGATGAGCTGGACGTCTTTATTTTAGCTCCACTGTAAATATCTGCACAATAAAGAACTTAGTGTTTAGAAGTTCTGCGTTTGGCTGATTTCTCATGAGCATCCACTGAAACTCCTTACAGGAAGATAATTAAGCCTATTGTTGTACTTCTGTCTATCTGAGCTCAGCAAGTGAAGAGGCTTTGAGCTGGTTAGTGCAGCTCAGACCACATGGCTCTTATAAGCCGTTCTTGCGTTCCTATACCAATAATTTAGGAACTTTCACCATTATAACTAAGCCAAGTTTTATTATCTGTGTTTTCTGACTGATGCATGAACCTGACGTTTGAAGAGTTTACAAGTAAACCTGTTTTTAACTTGCCAAACGGGTGGTCTTTTTCTATACCGGGGAAGAGGAAAACTTTGGATGGAACTCACAAGCACATATTTTAAAAGTCTAACAGCCTATATTTCCACACTTTACTTCACTGCATATTTTGTGATTTTAAATCTCTGCTGGGGTTCTCTCACCTAAGAGTACTTGCCCCAAACCTGGATTTTGACATCCAGGGAATTCTCCTTTCATGATAACATTTCCCCCCTTGCCAACCAACAAGATGTTGCTGGACTCCAACCCCCATCAGCCTACACCAGCATGACCAATGCTCAGAGGCAATGGGAGTTGTATTCCAGCAATATCTGGAGAGTCAAAGTTCAACTACCCCCGTTTTAACCCAATGCCAACAATGTGCATATGCACCAAATTCCACTTCTAACTAGTTTTGTTGTTGTTTAGCCAGTACAAAAACAAAGTAGGCTGCAGACAAGCAGAAACAAAAATTTAGCTCTGGAAAAGACCCCCAATCAGCTAGCAGCAGGGGTGTCGTCTTAAGTAAATTTCCTAGAGTTTATGAGGAGCCGTTAACAAGGAAATATAGCAAATATATATGTGTGTGTAAAGTACTTGATGAAAATGACTCTCTCCCCCCCCCCTGAGGCACATAGTGGTCTATGAACATGGAGAGGCTGAGAAATTTATGAAAGAAATTAGCCTTGTAATATTACATCAACAGACATGCAATATAAAAATGGAAGCCAGGCTTGCAGCTAACTTTATCATGAATTGCCCATTAAGGAATCTTAAACTTCTGCATATGATCTGAGAGGGCTGTACAGCAACCAGTAGCACACAATAATTCATACCATATTTCATCTCTAGAAGCTACAGAGATTTGCAAGCAACAGACCCCCATTATAGTCTCTCGCTAGCTTTATTGCCCAGCCTTGCTAAAGTGCCATCAGAGCTGTCAGCCCAAACATTCTGCTTTAAGACAGCCACCAAGCTGCCCTCTAGAGTAGAGTGGCTGCTCTTGGCCAGAACATGGGAGAGTCTGGAAGGTTTTCCTTTGATGTTTTTAACCATGCTGGCCAAGGCACTGTTCAGCCTTTGCCCACCAAACCTGACCCACACCAAGCTTGCTATTCACACTATGACATTCTGCTGCCACGTGTGGATGGTATTCAGGACAAGCAGCTGATGGACCTTATCAATTCTTTTGATGCCACTTTTCATTCCCAACTTTCCACAGTGCAGTAACACCAAGCTGCAACATGGGCTGGGCTCGAGATAAACACAAGGCCAGTCACCACAGTACGCTGTTCAGCTAAGAACTCGGGTTAGCAACGTATAACAGGGCAGGTAGCAACTTTTCCAGATAACGTGCATTGCATTGCTCCACTCGTTTCAGGCCATCAAGATCCATCCCAATGAGACATATGGTTAATCACTTTTGGGGGGTATGAGGTTCTGTTCTGGGTAGGCCTTCGGTCTGGACCAGAAAGGCTCTTAAAACAGGGATAGCCAATGTGATGCCCTCCAGATCTTGTTGGACTCCAACTCCCATCAGACCCAGCCTGCAAGGTCAATGGCCACGGATGATGGGAGCTTCAGTCCAAAAACTATCTTAAAACACAAGACAAGCATAAAGCAGTGCCTCCTCGCTCTGAAGATTCCCTCTTGGAAAACTCAGTGCATGCATTTCTCCCAAACTCCTGGATCACTCTATTATGGTGTTTCCCATCAGGAAAGTTGACTGGTAACCCTAGGAATTTTTTCCTTCTTCTGTGGCATGTATTTGTTTTCTCTGATGCACCTCCAGTCCATTGGAGGCTAGAGGAAGGCGGGTGATCCCAGCGGACAGGGTGTAAGTTGTGAGGAAAGAATGACCCTGCCTTGGCTCACACGCTTGACTTTAGCCTTCACTATAAATATGTGGTTAAAGGGGAAATCCAACCATTCTAAGGAAAGAAATATTTACCATGACTGCCAATAAGCAGCAAAATGATACTTGCTCTGCTCAACGGTACACAAAGCACTTTAACGAAGGGTGAGGCAATCCTGCAAATCAGCCTGGTGGTGGTGAGTGCTATTTTATGGAAATGAAGCATTTTTGCTAAAAGCACACCCAAAAACACTTTTGCTCTTTATAGTGCTGCATCAGTGATTTATGAACCACAAGTGGAAGCAACTGAAACCTTTCTAGAAAGTTTTATTGGAAGCGACTTCTTCTAAAATCATCTCCACCCAAACCCTGTGCCTTCATATCCTTTCTCGACAGCACACACAACCTCTGATCTTACGCTCTCCCGCAGAAAGCTTACTCCGGAACAGTTTGAATGTTTGCAAACATTCCGACAGGCAGAAAATAGGTTGAACCTTGCATCCACAGACAATCTGGCCATTTTAAACATAGGATTTAAAGTATTTTAGAGACTGCAATTGCCTTCAGTTATATGATTATATAATAAACATAATGTAATATAATAAACAGTTTTATTGATTCATTCTTTGTGTTCAATAGATTTTAAAAGGCTGTTTAAAAGGTAAAGGTAAAGGACCCCTGACAGTTAAGTCCAGTCGCAGATGACTCTGGGGTTGCGGTGCTCATCTCGCTTTACAGGCCGAGGGAGCCGGCGTTTGTCCGCAGACAGTTTTTCCGGGTCATGTGGCCAGCATGACTAAGCCGCTTCTGGCGAAACCAGAGCAACACACAGAAACGCCGTTTACTTTCCCGCCGGAGCAGTACCTATTTATCTACTTGCATTTTTGGCGTGCTTTCGAACTGCTAGGTTGGCAGGAGCTGGGACCAGGGGGATTCGAACCACTGACCTTCTGATCGGCAAGCCCAGGAGGCTCAGTGGTTTAGACCACAGCGCCACCCATTTGGCAAACAGTTAATATCACATTTGTAACCCTGTTCTTCCTCTGAGAATCCCATGGCAGCATACCTGGGACTATCATGTTGTGTCCTCATGAGAGCATTGGGAATGGAATGGAACGGAACCAGTCCAAGGACAACAGAAACATTCTTCACACTTGAGCAGGCTGGAGCAAGCCAGCTTTGAGGTTTCTTGCATACGCTCTAAGTGGCTCAAATGCTGAAGAGAAACATGTATGGAAATGGCTTGAATTTACGTTTGAGGGAAACACTGTTTGAAACAGCCGGCTCTGCCAGGTCTGGGTGCTAATGTTATTTGGTCCCAACATCTCACAGGAGACAAGAGAACAAAGCAAAGCGTGAGCCACAATTTTGGAAGGACTTTATGAAATGGATCAGGTCATGTGTGAAAAATAAGTTACTCTGACCAAGATTTGACAGCCCCCACCACAAAAAAACAACAAAAATAAAATACACTTACTCTCTCTCTTTCTCGGTCAGTTTATCGTTAATATTATCTTTGATTGCAGACCTGGAGCCCTTGTGAATTATTGGATACCTGAGTGGCACTTGCAGGAAGAAGGAAATCATGGAGACCAAATGAGCGGTGTAGCCCAAAGCGACAGCATTGCTGCCATCATCCTTTGCTGTAAAGGAGAGCAAGCACACAGTTCAGAGTCACTTCACCCTATTTAGGTCCAAACAGTGGCTCATTGCCATGCTTTGAATTGGCTATTTCTTACTCCACAAAGCTCTTCAACTCTGTTGTGTGTGTGTTTTTAATGGGGCACAGCAATTAACACTGCAGGGAAAAAAATGAGCCGATAGACATGGGTCTGGACTGGATGATCCTTGGGGGTTCCTTCCAATTCAATGGAAGGGGTCAAGGTTGTGTTGTTTCCCAGACCCTCCCAGCCACCTCTTGATTCTATGCCAAGGATGATCACACCCAACCTCTTCTGATACCGTATTTTCCGACCCATCTGTCACCAAGTGGAAGTTTCCCCCACTTCCAGCCTAACCCACTCTTCCCCACCAGCTCAAAGCCCTCACTCTCACCTTTACCCATACGTCCGAACTCCTCTGGGGGAGAGGGGAGAATACCTCTTTCAGCCCACACTTCAGAATCCTGAGAGAATATCTCCTGCTCTCCCACTCCTTCCCATTAGGGCACATGAGCTAACTATCCTGGCTTACAGATGTTCTCATCTCCCATGCATTTGGTTTTTAAGGAGAAAAAAAATGAGATTCTGCTTTCCCGTTTTCTTAGGCTTTCTTAAAATCAGTCACACCCGGCTTCCATGAACTCATGCCAAGCTTATGGTAAGCGGAGACAAGACATTCAGACTCAGGGGGGTGGGGTGGAGAGATTGCTCCCTTTATATAAAATGGGGGAGGGGGAAAACAGGTATTTCATTACAGCAAATTATTTTGGTGTCACGGATTAACCCCATCTTCTCCTGCCTGAATTTAAATTTCCACAACCTGTCTGGCGTCAACTTCCCAGGAAATCATACGAAAGGCACTCTTTCAATGCAACCTGCCAATTTCGTTTCACCACATTCAATTTTCAGCTGTGCCGTGGGGGCAGCTAGCCTAATTCTATTTGACAAGTTTGCTGAGAACTGTAATCACTTCACGGGCACCAGCAAACTGTGACAACCTAAAAAATGGGCTGTTAAAAAGTTCTTGACACAAGGGGAGCCGTTGGACAGGATTATAATAGAGCAAGGAATAGTATTTATTTATGAAGATTTTAAATTGGTGCATAAGATACCCCCTGTTTAGACAGCTACATCTGGGTGCACATTAGCATCTAACCTTTATTAAGGTCAGAGAAGTGCCATGTCACACGATAGTTTGGTAGACCTTTGACACACAGCTAACTCAGAATTCAATCATCTAAACTGACGCTCATACTATACCATGGATATGAAAAGTGACTTCTATGTGACAAGGGGGAGAAGTTTTAGGGGGGGAAATCACTACTCCTCTTCTTTCTTTTGCAATGTAACGAAGGTTCATGTAGAAATCTTGGCTAGTAAGAAATGCTGCCAAGTAGCAACAATGATGGGCTTGCAAAAATGGGCAAATTACTGCAAGAAATCAAAGTGATTCACCATTTAAATTTGTTTTCTTAAAATGTGGATACCCATCATGGATTTGTTAGGAACATTCGTTTGAAAACTGCCTCCTCCGAAACACTGGCATTTCTCCCCAACTGAAATTTGCTGTCTGGGTTTCTCTGCTGGCGTGCCTGCACAGGGCAATTAGGTATCAAAAGCAAGCAGGTAAATAGCCAATTACCTTGGAAGTCTTCAGAATTGGGCAACTTGACTCCACAAATAAAATAATCCTTTTGATCATTCTGTGGATTTAATAGCAGAAAGTGAGGTTGGAAGAGTGCCCATGAGAGAATAAAAAACCCGAATTGTAAACAACGGAATCATAATCTGAGCATGTAATGGAAGAAGGCAGGTCTTCGAATGTGTGCCATGAATGTTTAGCGGGAAAGCTAGTCAGAAGAAATCAAAAGCCACGTTTCACTTTAACATTCCTGATTTGACAGCAGCTTGCACCGCTCTGCGTTTGGCTCGCTGCCTTCGTTACTTATATAGATGGCCCCATAAACACTCTCCGGGCCTAAAGGTATTCTTTGCTTCTGAGAACTGAAGGTGGGCCTACAGGAGAATCCTAGTGCAGAATATTTTAAGGGACCTAGCCCATGTCCCCAGCGTCACTCAACAGGGTGTGATTGCTGCATCGTGCCATACCCTTAACAGAGGGATCACTGATCTCAGGCTCCTCAGTATGTCTGCTTCAGCTGGCAGCAGTTCCCCAGTGCATTGAGCACAGTTCTATTCCAGCCCTGTGATCAAAGTTCTTTTTATCTGGAGATGGTGGAGGCTGAAGCTGGAGCCTTACACATGCTGTAGGCAGGGGCCTATCTATAGGAGACTACAATATCTTTGGTTTGACATGCCAACGGTTCCACAAATGAATGTGGTATCCCGACTACAGCTTCTGAAGCTGGTGTTACTGTAGAACGTGAAACTCACCAGATCAATAGGGTAAATATAGGAAAGCTCTGAAAGTAATTGCCTGCATCTGATGGTCAGCTGTGCATTGGTCTTCAAGAATTGCTCTCTGGTGAAAAAGACAAAAGTTGAATGAATACCTGAAGGGTCAACACAAATTATTCCCAATGCCCCATAAAGTAGTAGTAGTTTTAATTATGTTTAACATTCACAGTACTGACAGATTATAGTTGTAAGGTCCGTGGGGTGGTTGCTCGTGAGTAACCAGGCAAGATTCCAAACCGTTTTTCAAGAGGTTTATTGTGCATGCTATTTACAGTGCAGAGCTACAAGTTCATGTCTGTATCAGTCACTCGCAGAATCCGGGAGTGGCCCCTTCCGGCTGTGACCCCAACATAAGAGTTTCGGTATCCCAAATCTCCTCCCCTCCTTACGTTTCACCCCTCTGCGCACTTGGGGTGCCGGAAATGGCGTGTCTCCCTCCTCGCCCGCTGAGCGAGGGGAGTGCAGGGTCTCTCCAACATCCCCAGAGCCTCTCTGCTCTCAAGACCCGGAGCTGCCTGCCCCTCCCCGCTGGAGACCTCACTGTTTCCTCCGCTGGAAGAGGAGGTGCTGCTGGTCAGGTGGGGCCGGGGCTCTCTGTAACATTCCCGAGAGCCCTTTCCACCACCCTGCGCTGAGCTGGGGACAGTTCCCTGACAATAGTGCAATATATACACGACTAAAAAGGAGAGCCACCTTTAATAAAAGTGTAAGATACATTGGCACAATTAGAGAAAGATGGCAGGTGGTTTTTCAGCAACTCCTCCAGCCAAAATGAAGTCCCCTTCCTTTCTATCTGCTTTCTCCTCTACAGGAGCAGGCAGAGGAACTAATTGCTACCGAAAGCTTACACAACCATGGGTGTGGGTTTTTGTTGTTGTTGAGTGAATGAGCTTGCAGCAGTGTCCCCCACTGGGACTAGAGAGTCATCTTAAGGTCACAAGACCTGGTGAGATCTCTGACTTAACAGGTTTGAGGACAGCAAACACATTGACTCTTTACAAGTTTCCTCCATGTCAACAAGACACTTCTCTCTCTCTCTCTCTCTCTCTCTCTCTCTCTCTCTCTCTCTCTCTCTCTCTGTGTGTGTGTGTGTGATATACAAATGAGCTGACAGATTCACTAATTCTTCATTTGCCCATGTGTGACACACATACATGGGCAAATGAAGAATAGTGAATCTGTCAGCTCATTTGCTTCACCTCCTCCAATCACCATTTCAACTACTGAATCCGCAAAATGTCCAGTCTTTGGCCCCACAACTCTCAATAACCAACAAGTACAAACTGAAAAGGAACAAAATAAAAAATTAAAAAAATCCTTCCAGTAGCACCTTAAAGACCAACTAAGTTTGTTCTTGGTATGAGCTTTCATGTGCATGCACACTTCTTCAGATACCACACAAAATAGCACACAAAAGCTCATACCAATAACAAACTTAGTTGGTCTTTAAGGTGCTACTGGAAGAAATTTCCCCAGGTCTGTCAATCAATATGCCTGCCTGCTCTCCATGGGGGAGTACCCCCCATGAAAGAGCAGGGACATTCCAAGTTATTACTGGAGGCCCAAAGGGCCTCCATGGCAATAAATGTCTATGCCAAGCTACAATCAGTTCACTGCTAGTACTGGTGTGCATGGGACCCAATACTTGTGAAGAGCTGCTTTTCCAGTACCCTGCAACCCACAGTTTCTTATCAGGGGAGAGACCACACTTGAAGTGGCCAGAAGGATGGTGACAAGAAACAAAAGCATTCTCTGTGGTGGTGCCCCTTCCAGGAGAAGTCAGACAGTTGCCCAGACTTGCCATATTCTGGCAGAATGTTAAACCCTTTTCATTTGCCCAGGCCTTTGAGAGTTAGTTTTGCTGTTGCTATTTGCAGTGAAGGTATTAACAGTTGTCCTTTAATGCTCTCTTGAGTGATGCCTGAACTCTTATTGTGTACAGTATAGCATTTTTTCTGTTGTTGGCTCCTTTTTGGAAGGAAGGGCAGGGTAGAAATCCGACAAATGAAAGATAAGGTCAGCATTTCACTACTACAACCAATCCAACTACGACGGTTAAACAACCAAAAAGACTGAAACTCCTTTTACCTCTTAGCAGTGCATTCTTTTCTCAACTCTTGCAAGGGTTCTTTGTCCAGTCGGAGCTTCTGATATTCTTCCTCAAACGCATTTCCTACCAGGGACATTTTTGGAAGAAAGTATCTGATTTGTTTTTTGTGTGTTTCAGCACTAAATACTGGCAACAATTACAACACTATATTTGGAGTATTTATAAAGAAAGCAATACTGTGAAATATGGATTTAAGGGATGCCTCTTGCTGCCAAACATCTTAGAACCATCTCTTATTACCACAAGTTGTGAACCCATCTCTTGGAGAACACCTAAATGCATCACTGAGGAAGGAGCTGAACCCAGGACACTATGCAAGCTTTTTGCTATTTGCTGTGATCTCTCCTAATTGCACCATTGGTGTGCGCTTGGACTTCTTCCTTCTTCAGAGCTCATAAATCAACAGAAGACCTCACAGGTACCTTAAGACAACTGGTTGGAAAGAGCTACAGCTCTAAAATGAACTGCGTCATAGTGGCAGCTTGCAAAAGGGGGGAGTCACTGACCTGCCCTCCCTGTGCTACAGTACTACCACTGCAGATGGATATCAACTCAGCAAACAAGGGGCCAATAGAGTCCCACCTCATCCTACAAAGCTACTTCTCAATAGGAGTAACCCCTTGCTCAACTACAGATCAAGCTCCTCCGGTGGCTCCTCCTTCTTTGATCACCTGCTTTTCATGGGAAGGCAACTGCTAAATTGGTTGTACGTGCAGTATAGAGTTGTAATATATAACTGAAATAGAAATTCACACTTACCTCTGTCAAATAGCGCACTTTGTTCCTTATGTAGTAAGGCAACTTCTCGGCCCAGGGCTTTCTTCTGCCTTTCTAGCTCATTCCGAAGCACCAAAATCTTCAACTGTAAACACTCACTCTCTTTTTTCTATTTAAAAAAATTAATAAGAGGGCTGCTCAGCAAATATGTTGACACAGAGGCTGGGTGGCTATCTGTCATGTATGATCTAGATGAGATTCCTGCATTTCAGGGGGTTGAAACAGATGAGCCTCGGGGTCCCTTCCAACTCTATAATTCTAGGCTTCTGGTTGGACTACTGCGCTGAACACAACAGGATAGGCTCAGAAAAGCTTGAGGATTGAGAGAGCCATCTGTGAAGAGGTCAGAGCAAATTCTCGAGAGGCTCCCTTGAAAGCACCCATGCAAAGCCAAAGTCAACCCGACTTGAACTACAAGATGTCAAGGCTTGGGAGCAGCAGAGCCTCCTGCAATGTAATAGCTATCAAGGCTAGTAATAATCTCACGACAGAAGGACACCGGGATCATAAAGCCTCTCTAGCCCTTCAATGGTGTCATCGTCCAGAACAGGCAGCTCCAACCTGTCGGCCCTCCAGATGTTTTGGACTACAATTCCCATCATCCCTGACCACTGGTCCTGTTAGCTAGGGATCATGGGAGTTGTAGGGCAAAACATCTGGAGGGCCACAGGTTGGGGGTGCCTGGTTCAGTAAAAATATAGTAGTAATAATAATAATAATAATAATAATAATAACCCTTTTCATTCATACAGACTATAGGGAGCAGATTTATTTTCTTATCTGCTGCCATGCCTTTTTAACCTGATTTAAACATTAAGTTTACAACTCAATGTGATTTTAACTGGGCACTGTTGTTTGACTGTTACAACATTGCTGTTTAATTATTTTATGGTAAGCCGCCCTGGGCATCCCACATGGAAAGGCAGGAAGAAAAGCTGAAAAAGTAATTAATTAATTAATTAATTAGTGGTGCGGCCCCTGAAAGGGCCGCACTGGGAGCCTCAGGGGGGTGAAGAAAATCCCAGGGCTCCCCAATGGACAGCTCAATGCACTACGTGCTAAAGCTGCTGCACAACCACACCTGCAATTTGGGCGCTCCCATCGAGCGGTCTTCATTAATGACAAAACTCTAGGCAAAGTCTGGAGATCTCTGCCTCTTGCTGCATTTTGCAAGCTTTGCAACTACATTTTCTCCCAGTGCAGCCTGAGCAAAGTGCGAGGCTTTTGCAGTCCACGATTCTCTCCAGAGATTAAGCTATCGATATCCATTCCCTCCCTGCTTGTACAAAGGCAGGATGCCTGACGTGTTCCCATTCCAAGCAGTTCACAAGCCAACATAAAGATGACAGGCTTCACTTTACCTTGGGGACCGAAGCGAACATGGAGAAGAGTTATTTAAAGTGATAAGGAAAATGTGGCTTTTGTTATGTTATTCGTAGATTTGATTTATGGGCTTATTGTGAATATGCATCTATGCTCTGTTCCCAACTTGCATGTAAACCCAGCAGAGGAAGGCTTGAATGCCTCAACACAAGGCACTGGGGCCGAAGGAAGAAAATTAGTTCGGTGCTGAAAGAGGCACACAACGGTACAGTAATCCTCTGGCTAGAGAGATAGCGGAACTCCCCATGTTCCTCATCATTCAAAGCCAGCTTTATGAAGGACTTCAATTTTCCATTATGCGTCAAGCCTTCCAGACTCGTTGAGGAACCTCACTGAAATAAAATGCAGGGCTCCCCAATCCGAACCAAGCATAACATCATGAAGAGAATGGGATACAAGCAGATTGGCTTCTTAAAACTGATACGAGGCACCAGGTGCCTGCCACACTGTGCCAATATAAATTTCCAAATTAAGTCACTAGCTATACTGGTCCCCATTCTAGACCATGCTGAGCCCTTTGACATTAGTCGGTGCCAACAGATTGCTTTGTTCCAAATTCTTCTTTTTAAAAAACAAAAACTGAGCCTAACTTGACAATTAAAATGTTTGTCACTGTGCCCGAGAAGCCATTACATGCATTTTGCTCATCCTCAAAAGCTTGGAGCGTCAGCAAGCTCAGCTATTACACTCGGCCCAAACAATTACAAGGTTCACCACACTTTCCACTGGTAGCTCATTAATCCCAATCTGTAAGAGTCTGTTTTTCCTGGCAGCCACTTTTTGCTCATTCGCCACAGAGCCAGCGTTGATGCTTTACAACTGCAGAGCATTAGGAGGCCTATTAATTTGGTTTTTTCCCTCTCAGCAATTTAGGCTTAATCCAATACATCAAGACGTTGGGACTTTCCAGACAAATATTTCCATTTAATAATAAAAAGGGGGTTGAGTTACACGCAAGAGTGACAGTGCTTGAGAAAGTCCATACATCTGTAATTATTACATGAAGACGTCAAGTGATTTCTCCTGCACGTGAAAAACTCGTCACTGCAGACCAAACCACTCCTAACTGTCAGGGAAGAGGTTGTCTGCACAAAGTGTGAGAAAACTGGTTGAGCATCTCTGTAATCCACAGACTAAGATTCCCCAAACCTTTTACTGTTCGCATTTCCCAACTTTTGTAAATATATTCCTGAATTTCTTTGGTTACAGGTTTGTAACTCTGCGTGTTTGCCCCCACTCAAGACAGGCACCTCAAATTCCATTGTATTGCGGCCTCCTACGTGATAATCAAGACCTAAATACAGAAATAAATAAATGGTTGGCTTCAAACTGCGAATAAGGGCCACAGAATGAGCAGCAGTGGGGTTCTATCTACCAGATCATTCTGACATTAGCTGAGACCTAGGCACAGAGAGGGCCTGCGCCAAAGTTCCCCTAACAACTGCTCACACCTCTCTAACAAGGTACTCCCTTCAGATTTTGAAAGCCCTCCAATGATATGAACCCATCAATGTTTTACTCAGGGCATTTGCAATAAGTGAGAGAAACAAATGCATCCCGGAAACCTACCAGCTCCTTGCTCGTCGACGTAAGCCTCAGTTTCTCTTCAATTTCCCTTCCTATTTTCTGAACAGTTACCTGAGTCTGTTTAATTGCACACTGGGCCCGGTGGAGCCTGCAAACAAACACACATAGAAGAGTTAAAACAGCCTTTGGAAATGAACTCCACTGCACTGGACACGCTGGAAGCTACTTTCTGAACGCTTCTCTCGGCTGTCTTTGCTTTAAAATGATGTTGATGTTGTATTTTTAAATTGCTGTAACCCTCCCTCCTTTTGGAGAAGGGTGGGTGATAAACAGAATATATAACTAACAATAACAATTCCCACTGGTATCAACAGAGTATCAACAGAGCAAGGTATGGGGTGAACTGGGGTTCAAATAGGTCCGTGCTCACTGTACTAAGCTCCTACTTGGAAAATGGGTGTGAATTCACCCAAAGAGTTTCAACTCAAGTTTAATGGCCGTCATCCAGCTCATCACTGAACCCAGACCCTGGTCCATGCCCGATTCAGATGTTATGCAGAACTAGAGTTGTGTGTGTCTTCAGCATACTGGAAACATTTTGCTCTGAATCCTCTAATGACTGCTCCCAACGGCTTCCTATGGGGGTTACTGGGTTGTTGCTTTTATTCTGATTATGTATTTCGTGGTTTTATATTTTGATTTTATTCTGTGAACTGCCCTGAATCCTCCGGGTATAGGGCGGTATATAAATACATTCCATCCGTCAATAATAATTCAATAGCGTCGAGGACAAAATTGTGCCCCATGGCACACCATAACACAAATGTCAGGGGGTCGAGGGGTTTCCCCGCAATGCTACTCTCTAGAACAGGCTTCCTCAAACTCGGCCCTCCAGATGTTTTGGCCTACAACTCCCATGATCCCTAGCTAGCAGGACCAGTGGTCAGGGGTGATGGGAATTGTAGTCTCAAAACATCCGGAGGGCCGAGTTTGCGGAAGCCTGCTCCAGAATATCCTTGACACCCATCCCACAGAGGTGTTCCAGATGTGGAAACCTGGATCCTAAACAGGCAACACTTCATATTTCAGTCTCATAAGAACTGACAGGAGAGAGAGACTATGGCAGACCAACACGGCTACCCACCTGTAACAGGAGAGAGAGAGAGAGAGAGAGAGGGAAGCCACTGGTTTCAATTACAATTTCAAATTGGGCAAAGTTTTAAGCTTGGTCTACACATGGAAGAGAATTAGGCAGTAGAGAATGAAATACATCAGTTCAGGCTGCAGGTGGGAGAAAGGGAAAGGGGAAAACTAAAGGATATAATAATAATAATAATAATAATAATAATAATAATAATAATAATAATATTTTTATTTATACCCCGCCCTTCCCCGCCAAACCGGGCTCAGGGCGGCTAACACCAATAAAATCACAACAAAAACATAAAACAGTTCATTAAAATACAGATTAAAATACAATTTAAAACTAAATCTAAACTGCAGCCTCATTTTTAAGTAGCCCACCAATCACACCAAAAGAACGAAACATCAGGGTTAAACTGAAACCAACCCAAAGGCTAGGTGGAACAGCTCCGTCTTGCAGGCCCTGCGGAAAGATGCCAAATCCCGCAGGGCCCTGGTCTCTTGTGCCAGACTGTTCCACCAAGTCGGGGCCAGTACTGAGAAGGCCCTGGCCCTAGTTGAAGCCAACCTAGCATCCTTGTGGCTCGGGACCTCCAACAAATTATTATTTGAGGACCTTAAGGTCCTACCTGGGACATACCAGGAGAGGCGGTCCCTTAGGTATGAGGGTCCTAAGCCGCATAGGGCTTTAAAGGTCAAAACCAGCACCTTAAACCTGACCCTGTACTCCACCGGGAGCCAGTGCAGCTGGTAAAGCACTGGATGAATGTGGTCCTGCGGCAAAGACCCCGTGAGGAGCCTCGCCGCGGCATTCTGCACCCGCTGGAGTTTCTGGGTCAGCTTCAGGGGCAGCCCCGCGTAGAGCGAGTTACAATAATCAAGTCTGGAGGTGACCGTCGCATGGATCATATGTACATTGATGACACTGTATTAAAACAGAAATAATGAGCAAATATTCGGAGGAAGATAGAAGGAACATGAAATGTTTTAAATTCCAATTTTGATATTGCAATAAAAAGGTAAAGGACCCCTGACAGTAAAGTCAAGTTGCAGACGATTGGGATTGCAGCGCTCATCTCACTTTACAGGCAGAGGGAGACGGCGTTTGTCCGCGGACAGTTTTTCCGGGTCATGTGGCTAGCATGACTAAGCCGCTTCTGGCGAAATCAGAGCAGCGCATGGAAACGCCGTTTACCTTCCCGCCGGAGCGGTACCTATTTATCTACTTGCACTTTGACGTGCTTTCAAACTGCTAGGTTGGCAGGAGCAGGGACCGAGCAACGGGAGCTCACCCCGTTGCGGGGATTCAAACCGCTGACCTTCTGATCGGCAAGCCCAAGAGGCTCAGTGGTTTAGGCTTTCCAAAGGGCAGCAGCGACAGTTACCAGAAGTGTTTTTAATATGCCATAAGTTTCAGTCACTCCCCAAACCCAAGCTATCTGATGCAAGACAGACACGCTCTGCTCGACAGACCGCTCCCGGGGTGACACACACGGGGAGGGGCTCCAAATCTGGGGTGCCCAGTCCTGCAGCACTAATTCAAACCTCATTCCTCACACTACACAGAAGTGCATGCCCTGCAGTTAAGAGCACAGAAACAGGTTGAAGTTAGCAGAAGATGATTTATGATAGTTGGGTAGTACAAACATCTTCCTACTGTTTCCTGAACACATTTTGGTCCTTTAAGGAAATGAGTTGTTTTTTAAAGGATGTTTTTTAAAGAATGATCCAAGAATGTAGCAGTTTCAGAGGCATTACAATTACCTCCACGACTGACATATTTGAGGACATTTTCCACTGGAGGCCAGTCTGGCAGGTGACCCGGCAGGGCGCTTTTGGCCTTCCCGTGCAGCACAGCTCATTTGCTTGATCCATTGAGGCAGGCTGTTATTTATAATGCAAAAGAGCACTTGAGCTGTGCAGGGCGCTTCAGAACCCTCATTTCATTTATCTTCAGCGACCTGGGAGGTAGGTCAATATCATTTCCATTTTACATGTGGGGAACTGGCTGAGACAGAGGTTTTGCTCGAGGTAACTCAAGTTCACAGCTGAGCTGAAACCTGAACCCAAGTCCCCAAAGTCTGCACCCAAAATTCTATACCCAGGACCACCTTAGTGCCCACTTGCCCTTCCCTTGTTGCAGCCTATAAAAAATCCACATGTGAATTGAATATGCCACTTCCTTCAAAAGCTGAACGAGAATCAAGGCTCAACCATCGTAAAACCTGTTAGTCACAAAATAAGTAAATTAGAGTTGGATTTTGAGCTGGAAAACTGGGAGTCCAAACCCCATTTATGCCCCCATTGGTAAGATGCTCTCTCCTATCTGTTAGGGCACAGAGCAAGAGTTGCTATAAAGAGATGAGAGCAAGGAACCATCCACAGCGTGTTTTAAAACACTACATAAATATATTTAGCCCCTGTAGACCATATTTTCTGCAGAATGTCTCAGAATTATCTACACGCCATTCTTACAGCACAAAGCAGTCACCCGAAATGCTTTTGCTTTCAATAAGATTTTAAAAAGTCCCTAAAGATCTGCAACTGCAGTTCTAAAGCCAGCCTTCCTTGTATTTAGCTGTCAATCATGACAATATTATTCTCCACGTACCTATAAATACTGAGCCCAGCTAGCGTTTTGAAGCCAAGATTTCCTGAAACATATTTGTGTGCAGAGTAAAGCTGTGCTGTCAGCTCCAGCACAGTAATTCCACTTGCAACTTACCCAAGAAGCTCAAGCCTGACAGCATTACATGCCAATAAGGAGCACCCTCTACAATCTAGGCCTATCACCCAATGCCTTTGCTCTGCACAGAACTGCAGAAAAGGACTCTATTATACAGTCAGACAGTGACAAAGAAGCTGAGCTGAGCCAAGGTGAAGACAAGCAACAGATAATCAAGAGCCTCTGCTCTTCTTTTCTTCTGGAGAAGTCAACAAGGTCACTATATCTCAAGGGTGTTACGGAAACAGAATTTAAAAGTCTTTTGGAAGCACTCAGGTATCCAAGAGCAACCAAGGAAAGCGAGAAGATGGGAGGAAGGGGGTGTCCCTGAACAACTTGGAATTCCCTCTTCATGCAAACTAAGGATAACTCCCATACGACTATACCCTGCATAAAGGGAAGATGTTGGAGAGAAATGGTTCTCCACCTACTGCTGATGTGTCTGAAAATCAAACATGCTGGCTGCATTTGTAAGATTGGGCCCATATGTAAAAGTGGGCCCTTCTTCTGGGCTCACTGGGAAGATCTATCAGGCTGGTGAGCAGCAGAAACAGACCTTCTCAGTGGTGGCCCCGTTAGTGATGAACTCCCACAGGAAGTACAGCTGGTTGTATAATGGTTCCCCCCCCCCCGAGCAGGCATTGTTAGTTCTTTCCTTGCATTTTATTCAAACAATTTATAAGACTAAAGTGTTAAAAAAAAATCAGGGTACTCCCCAAACCTTAGTTTTAGTTTGTAGAGTGCTTTAACAGAAACTACTACACATCTCAAACGCCAAATGCACAGAGGCCAGTCGGTGGTCATCTGGCCATATCAGATTTGTGTACATTTACCCATTTTTTTTTTGTAAAAACACTCGCATCCTGTCGTGTTTGGCAAAATTTTCATAGGATTTGCCAATATGTTTCCAACAGGAAGACTAAAAAAATGAAATGCCTCATTCCAGATGCCGCTAAAGCAGAGCAAAGGAAGCTTTGCCGGCAGAGACCCATAATATATAAAAGAATGTTAAACGTGATGCCCAGAAATATCAGGCTCTCTTGTTGCCCGAATCAATTTTGTTTATTTTAAAGATTTTGATTGAGATTTTTCAATATCCTCAAGGCAACCAATTTCTATAGGACGTGTTTCAGGTCTTTGGATTCTCATCGCTTCAACTGTTGCAGATTATCCCAAGCAAGATTATATTATGGGTCACGCACTACATTAATTGAAACAATCACTAACACTAGAGATTCATACGCACACACATTTCATCTGGCTGATTAAATGAAGTCAAAGCTGAACCTTAAAGCCCTCGCCCCATGTGTGTGCTGCCTTTCTCCCAAAGAGTAAGCTGAATGTGTCCAGAGTCATCCCATTCCATCTGCATGACCAGGGTGGATAAAAATAATTATTATTTTTAAAATAAAAAATCAATTTTTAAAATTTAAATCAGATTTTTTTTATTTAAATTGGATTTTTAAAATAAAATGCTTTTGGAGGAAAAATCTTTCTAAAGATAGTTTTCTATTTAAGTTACATTATAGTCCAAAGGCTATTCATCAGGAAATAAGGATTTGTTTTAAGTTTTTCATGTGTGCTAAAACTCAGTCTAAATTTTAAAAAAACAAACAAAAAAGTTTAACCACATCAGTTAACAAACATGGATACATATGCTATAATGTTATTGTTTTAGTTAAATAAGTTTAAATTGTTATTAAGGAAATGATTATTTTTCTCCTTCCAATAAAGTACAGCAGAAAAGTTGTCCAAATATAAACAGTTAACTTATTAAACCTCACAATAATTATCTATGTATTTCTAATAGTATAACCAAATCAGTCGTTTTTGATATAACTGTAAAAACTAGTCTGAAAATTTATTCTTCCAAAAATGAAACCTTCATCTGGTTGTGAATATTAAGAGGATGCCAGCAAGGTTGAACCTTTCTGCAAAAAAGAGATTTAAATCGAGTCTTACTGATTAGTGATTTTAATCGATTTGATTTTAATCGATTTGATTTAAATCAAATCCACCCTGTGCATGACAACCTTGCAAAGCAAATCATCCTGATGGATTCTGACTCGTCCAAGACCACCAGTAAACCTTGTGGCTTACAAGACCTCTGCCTCATCTTGGAGTTGCTTTGGAAACGATGAAGTCCTGCCAGCTAAGTGTACTGGTGCGCTGCGTCCAGCTGGCAGGACTTCTCTGTGTCCGGAGTGGCCAAACGTTTATCCCTTTAGCTGATGCACCTTAACGGCAGATAGAAGGAGGGGGAGAGAGAGAGAGAGAGAAGTCCACTCAGCCTGGCACAGCAGCTGGGCCAAATACCTCCAGGAAGACCACAAGCAGGATGCAAAAGCAACAGCAGCACCCACCAATGTCTGAGAGAAACTGGCACAAAGCCACAATCTGAACATGGAACTCATGTAGTTTGGAAGCACTCTGGTTCTGGCATTGCTCCTGAAGGCCAGTGCTAGTTTGTCAACTGTGTTCATTCCTTGAGCAGACTTGGACGCAGTCAAGCCTACAATCAAGGCTGGATTACTGAAACATGATGTACATGGGGCTGCCTTTGGAGACCTTTTAGAGACGTCAGATGGAGGAGAATGGTGCTACCAGAGTTTTGGAATCATGTTGCTCCTTTGCTGATTTACTGAGTCTCTTTCCAGGTATTATTACTTTTAAAGCCCCAAATGGAAATTCAAGACAGGCCAACTTGATTGGACAACCACTCCCAGCCCCAAATTCAATTCTAGTTTAAGAAAGAGAGGAATAAAGCCTTCAGTTTCTTCCCATTATGCTTTATTTTTTTAAACACCCACATTCTTTCTCAGCAAGGAAGCATTCTTCCTCAATAGGCTTACTAATGCTCTTTAATACTGCTTTTTACCAGTTTATCCGGAAGAAGCATAAAGCTGACTAACTCATATTTCCTGACTCTCTCTGGATCCATTTTTAAAAATTGTCATTTCTTAAATATTAAATTGTCATTTCTTAAACACTGAGCCTCACCTGTGTCTGGAAGAGCACTTCTTACATGACACTGTCACAATATTTGTGCACGTCACTAACAGATTTACAACATACAGCCGTACCTTGTTTTGCGACTGGGATCCGTTCTGGAGCCCCGGACGCTAGACAAAAAGGACGCTTGACAAAGTGCCACTCTGCACACGTGAAGCGCAATTTAGTGCTTCCGTGCATGCGAGAGCAGCAAACTCAGAAGTAACCTATTCCGGTACTTCCAGGTTTGCTGCAGACGTTCGACAAAATGGACACTCAACGAGGCAGACTCAAAACGAAGTACCACTGTATAAAAGAGACTCTAGATTTTCACTCAGGTCTGGTTTCTATGTTGGCTAGTTTGAGCTGTAAAGTTGGAAGGGACCATGAAATGCAAGAATATGCAGCTGTCCCATATGGGGTTGTTATCTGGTATCTGAAGGCCACAACAGGAAACACACTGCATTTTGTACAAACTTGCTTCCAAACCAGCCCAGGAGAACAGAGGTAGCTGCTCTCCCCCAGGGACACATCCCACGCCTACAATGTGTGCTGTTGCACCACCTCAAGAGGAATATGCACTCACATCGGTGCACGTGAAATTCTTGCGTTATTTGTTTCAACTGTCTTCGGGCATGAGCTTAATTTAGAGGAGTGAAATGCTTTCTTTAAACGTAATTCGAGAAACAGATTGATGATGAATGCAGAATATACACAGCAGATTTCGGAGAAGATTCCTCCCCGCTCCTTACAGCCATAGATGATTGCATGCTAAGTATGCAAACCTTTCAAATCCATTCCAGATATTCTCTTGAATAATTCCATCTGATTTTGTTCCTCAATCAATTCTGCTTATGTTAAAGGAATAGGTTCTGCTATTAACCAAACATCAAGCAATCACAGTCAGATTCCACCAGCTATTTCTCAACAATAAATGATTTCCCTGATAAACTGTGATGGCTTGGAAAGTAGCCCAGCTGTGACCCAATTCAGTTGAAAGTTATCACCATGCAGGATTTAAAACTAATTGCATGGATTAGAATACAAAAGGTTGTTCTGAGCTGTCTTTATTTTCATGTAAAACAGTTCACTAAGTTCACATCTATTGACAAAGTGTGAAAATATCTCCAAAATGAAGCTATCAAAAAAAAAAAGTTTGATACTAACTGGATGAGAATTTAATATGACACACATCAATTCAGGTCTTTCAATGAACAGTTTACATCCATAACCAGAATATACTGCTAAGAGACGGGTACCCACTCAGACATGCAAATGTTAATTATCAGAATATACTGCTAAGAGACGGGTACCCACTCAGACATGCAAATGTTAATTATGACTGATTTCGTTACTGTTCTTGGATTCTGATGTATACCAAGCAAAAAGGGCAACTTTCGTTTAGATGCAGGTGGCTCCCCATTCACACGAGGGTTACATTTTGGGCAAAATTGCAGAAAATGGGGAGCACCCTGGAGAGTCCTCCTGGCTCGGGAAGAGACTCATCCCAGAGCCCAAAGAGAATACACTCTTGGGGCTTCATAGAGGATCTCCATGCAAGCCGGAGGGGCAGCAGGGCTTTGTTGAGCTGCTCAGCCTCCCCACCTAACAGCTGGTATATGGGGTAGCACAGCAGCAGAAGCAGTCACTTCCCTGCGCGTCAGCTGAAGAAGCCCTGCTACCCCTCTGGCTTACACAGAGGTCCTTTTCGGGCTCTGGGGAGGGTCTCCAAGATGTTCCTCATTTCCGGGTACCTGGCACTGTGCTTCTGTACAGTCATGCGTAAATGGGGAGTTGCCTATCACAAAGGCTTGGGAACTGCTGCATATTAATCAGAGTGCTTATGCACAAACACTATTACTCTCTTGGTACTTTTTGGCTACAAACTAGCCCCTCATATGGAAATGTCCCATATTACTCTAAAACCCCACAGCAAGTCTAAATGAGGTGATAAAATGGGCAATATCACTTCACTCTACAGGTAGGGGGATCACATTTTTGAATGTTCCTACATTTTTTGTAAACAACTCTTGCATGCAGAAGACTAAAACAACAGGTTGTGCTACATTTATCATTATTATTATTTACAGGGAGTGCACAACAGGAAACATTCCAAGTGTTATTCCCCTACCTTTAGCCTAAACTGCAAGCGCAAATTCTTAAATGATTGATTTTCAAAGAATCTGGAGATACTTGTGTGTGTCCCCCCCCTTTATTTTCCTTTTTTCTTTTCAGATAGAGGCAAAACATGACCAGAAATCACTGAGCAGCAATAGCCATGCAGGCTACAGAAGTGCCATCTCTTGGGCATTAAGAGTCTTTTATAGACGTCACCTATAAAATTTTGAATTATGGTGCTGGAGGAGACTCTTGAGAGTCCCATGGACTGCAAAAAGATCAAATTTATCCATCCTTAAAGAAATCAGCCCTGAGTGCTCACTGGAAGGGCAGATCCTGAAGTTGAGGCTCCAGTACTTTGGCCACCTCATGAGAAGAGAAGACTCCCTGGAAAAGACCCTGATGTTGGGAAAGATGGAGGGCACAAGGAGAAGGGGACGACAGAGGATGAGATGGTTGGACAGTGTTCTCGAAGCGACTGGCATGAGTTTGGCCAAACTGCGGGAGGCAGTGAAAGATAGGCGTGCCTGGCATGCTCTGGTCCATGGGGTCACGAAGAGTCGGACACGACTGAACAACAACAATACATTTTCAGAAAAGTCTCTAAAATCACAAGGGCCAGGAACCTTTTAAAACTGAAACCAATTCCCAGGAGTCCAATTTCTCTGCTAGATTCATCAGAGCATTCTGATAATTTAACAATGCAGAAGATGAACATCGAATCACATTTCCACTATTAAAAAGCAACAACGTGAGGAGGCAGCAATAAATGATCTATCCCAGCCCCACAGCTCCTTTGTTTGGCATATTTAGGCCAATTTAGGTACCTTAGTCACATATCAACAAAGCAAACACTGGTCAGTTAGAGAATCATCACTGTTCTCAGCTGGTGCTTGTAAAAAAGTCCAGACCCATGGCTTTTTGACATGCATTGCGGTCAATCGCCTGAAGCATTTTCCATCCATCTTCTTGAATGCCTGGATGCTGTTCACTCTCTTCCTCTTTTGTCCTCTCCTTCCTCCCCCCCCCCACCCCCCAGTACAGCATTTATTTCATTCTTGGTCACAAGCCATGAATGCACAGACTAAATACTACAGTCACACATCCTATAGCTATTTCTCACAAGAGAAATAAATACAGGGAAGGTCAGATTTGCCAAAACAACCTTAGTTTACACTGGGTTTATTTAAACAAAGTAATGACCGCTGGGGATTTAGAAAACAGAGCGAGAGCTTTTTGGCAAAGTGAGAGATATGGGATACCCAAATTGCAAACACCCAGTACTATTATTAAAACAGCTTCTATTAAACAGATTTTAAAACAAAAAAATATGAAACCTGAACAAACAAGTCTTTATGCTTACCTAGAGACTAGGTCCTGCTACATTAGCCATGAAGAAGAAGAAGCCTCCAATCCAGACCCCCAAATCTACACATGTACAACTAATCTGACATTTTGTTTTTGGAATTTCCTTCCCCACCAACATATCCAATGGACTTTTCTGGTTTATATGCAACCCCATCCTCACCCAGTTCCTGAAACTATGTGACAAATAGTCAACACTAGAATAAGACAGGAGCCAAGAAGAGGAATGAGGATAGAAATGGAGAAGGGCTCCACGAGTCTATCCTGACCAGCCATCAGCTTCCTGTGCAACATAAAGCAAGTGTTCTTAACAGCACAGGATGCAAAAGGGATAGTGCATGAAGATAAAATGCTCCAAGGGCTTTCGGGACCCTTGGATGAACTCTGATCCCAAAGCAGAAAAACATCTAAGGATCAAGCTTTCTCAGTCCAAAGACTTCCTCTTTCCAAACAGTAAGATGCAACCCAGAGGGGTCCAATAACCATTCTCAGAAGCCAACAAGCAGAAACGTGTCTTAAACCCACTTGGGGGTGTGGGTGTTGCCGAGACACCATCCCTGTTCCTTTAGGGACCAATAAACAACATCTCTCGTTTAACGCAACTGAAATGCAATTTAATACCACTCAAGAGCAACTACAGTGGTACCTCGGGTTAAGAACTTCATTCGTTCTGGAGGTCCGTTCTTAACCTGAAACTGTTCTTAACCTGAAGCACCACTTTAGCTAATGGGACCTCCCGCTGCCGCTGCCCGCCAGAGCACAATTTCTGTTCTTATCCTGAAGCAAAGTTCTTAACCTGAAGCATTATTTCTGGGTTAGCAGAGTATGTAACCTGAAGCGTATGTAACCCAAGGAAGTTGAACGCCTTGAACGTTTTAGCTCCCAAACAGCAAACCAGGAACGGAGTGTTCCGGTTTGCGAGCGTTCTTTGGAACCCGAACGTTCGACGCGGGTTTCGCAGGTTCCGATTGGCTGCAGGAGCTTCCTGCAGCCAATCAGAAGTCGCACCTTGGTTTCCGAACATTTTGGAAGTCAAATGGACTTCCGGAACGGATTCCGTTCAACTTCTGAGGTACGACTGTAGTGCTAATGATGGACCCCTCAAAATTCATCACTGTTTTTCTCTTCATTAAGATGGTCAGCAGATACCTGCACAATTGCTTTCACAAGCACACCAACTAAAATATTGGCAGATTCTAACTCCTACCCACCAAATTGCCATCTTCAGGGCTTGTATCACAAAATAAAAGCTTCTCAGCAAATGTTGACAGCAGAACTAGATGTCAGAACTTACAAAATCTGCTGCCAAAAAGAGGACAGATTCCCCCGCTCTCCTCCATAGCATGCAGTAGAGCTTACTTCATATTCTGATGTCATTATTTATGTATCTTTTCTAAGGAGTCAAAGCTTTTTACAAAATTAAAACACACCAAAAAGAACTCCATAAAATTGCAATTTAAAACCAAGTCACAGACAGACTGCAGCATAAAATCTTAATAAGCTCATGGCAACAGATAAAAGAACTCTTTAGAGTCTAAGTTTCCTGAAACATGGAGGGGGCATTTAAAGGATGCCTGAAAGTCAAGAGTGAGGAAGCTTACCAGGCTCCCAAAAGGAGGACATTCCAAAACACTGTCACCACCAATCGAGAAGGCACCTGACACCACATATCAATGGAACCAAAAGCAGGACTTCCAAACCTGATCTTAAATGGTCAGGAAGGTTCATATAGGAATAGATGGTCCTGAGAACAACCTGCTTCCAAGGCCATTTTCAGGGCTTTAAACCTGAAACACCAGCACTTTAAATTGAGCCTGGAAGCAAACAGGAAACCAGCAGAGCTGGAATAGGACCGGAGTGATAAAATAGCATCGATGGATACCAGACAATAGTTTGGCACCATAACCGGAGCTTAGAATTTAAGTTTCCAAATTATTTTGGAGCTACACCAGCTAAACATTAGGCTTTTTGGAAGGCCTTAAAGAGTCGTTTGTTGCAATTGGCTTTTCCTGGGTAATGTTGTGTCTCGCTCACTGGGTGGAGGGTGGAGTATTGTTACGCTGCTCGAGTTCCGAGTCTGTTTTATTTGTGTGGATCTTTTGTTCTTGGTTTTAGTAGTAACTTGTTAATACTTGTAAGCTGCTTTGGGCACAAGGGACCTAAAGAAGTGGCATATCAATACTTTAAAATAAAGTAACTTTTACCAAGAAGTCCCACACAGAGCATCGCAGTAGATCAGCCAAGAAGCAACTAAGGCATGAAGAATTCGTATCAGGGCCATCTTGTTTGGGAGAGACCACAGCTGGTGACCTAGCTGTAGCTGGTATATTAAAAAAAACACAGCTAGCTACCATCACCACCTACACATTCAAGAATGTCTGCCAAGAATGGATGCCAGAGGCATCCCAGATGACAGACCTGCTTCTTCAAAGGCAGCACAATCCCATCTGGAGCAAGTTGCACAACCTTCCCCAGATTGCCAGAGCCCCTGACCAACAATTCTTCCAACTTATCTGCATTATTTCAGCTTATTCACCTCCCTCGGCCCACTCAAGTGACAGACGCTGGTTTAGCAGCTCCACAGACTTCCTGGGATTAGACTACGGGGGGGAAAGGGGGTAGAGTCGCACACCATCAATATACTGATGACACCTCGGCCTAAGCCCCTGGATGATCTCCCCAAGTTGTTTCATGCAGATGTGAAACAGAGCAAGAGACAAGACAGATACTTCGGTACCCTGTAAGCCAAAGATCATGGGGTTGAACAACATCCCCCAGCACTACCTTGTGAGACTGGAATGTCTGGAACCCTTGAAGGACAGAAGGATACCATGGCCAATGCTACATAAAAACAAAAAGCCATCAAGAAATTTAAGAGAATCAACAGTCACACACTTCTGTGCATCTTTCAGCACAGGCTCATCCACCAGGGCAAGCAAGGCAGCTTCCATGCCCCAAAACAAGCCTGTAACAGATTTAAGTAATCAGGTTTCCCTAGGACTACCTGGAGCTGAGATACCGTCACATGCTCAAATTAAAGGCTAATGTGAGATGGGCCAATGGTTATTCACATTACTTGGCTCCCCCCTTTTTTTTCACAAGGGGTCTCACTACAGCCTCTCGCAAACATGCAGGAACAAACATGCAGGGTACCTTCTCTGACTGAGGCACTGATCACCTCTCTAAGACAGATTTCCCAAACTTGGGTCACCGGCTGTTTTTGGACTACAACTCCCATCACCCCTAGCTAGGAGGACCAGTGATCAGGGATGATGGGAACTGTAGTCCAAAACCAGCAGGAGACCCAAGTTTGAGAAACCCTGATCTAGTCAGATTGCCTGCCTTTCTTTGTTGATTGGGGCGAAGGTCAAGCGTGAAAGCAACTGGTCTCACCTCTTCAAGCAGCTTGCCCACCCAGGTCCCCAGGGGCGAACAAGCTGAAAAATACTCATGTATGTCTCAAGTGTCATAGGCACAGCCATCTCTGACGCCATTTGAAATCTGGTGTCCCAAGTCAGAATGATAGCAACATGTGGCCAGTGGAGACGGAGGGGAGGGGATCTCAACTTTTTGGTACCAGGACATTATTCAAGTTGTGCTGCATGTTAGTTTGGAGGGGAGATCATTACTGGCAGCAAACCCATTTCATGCTATGTGTAATTATGCATTTCAAGATGTTGGCAACGTGTAGGAGTCTAGTTATCCACCGTGTCCAGTCTGCAACTATTGTGGAGATACTATACCTTGTCATAAGGCAGAGGACTTCTCAGTTAGATAAAAGTTCAGTTATTCAACCCAGAATGACAGATTCCAGTGTTCAATGTGGTACTATATACAGAATAAGGCATTTTAAAAGATCCTAAAAATTGAAGCTCTTTTCCCCCTGAAGGCTTATTTTAAGGTATCGGAGCTCAGTATGTCGAGTATTACCTGCAAATATTGTTCTTGTTAAAGCCCAATGGAAAACTAAGCCATCTCCCTGTGACTTTCAATCCCCTCACATATGCACATGGTTCATATAGGTTTGTCTGCAGCCGCAGGCTAGAATTCAGCACTCACTTGCCAGCTGTTAAAAATTCCTGCTCTAACTCCATGCAAGAAGTCCAGGAGGTGGTCACCCTTCACAGACTCAGTAGAAAACTGCACTGTCAAGAGCTATTAGCGAGAAAGAAGAGAAATGCAGGAAACAGCTTGGAGTCTCCTCTCTTTGGCACATACGAAGCCGGTCACTGCAATATAGGCAAGGTGATTTCTCCCGAGACGAAGCATGTAGAATTTAGTATTCCCAGTAAGTTTAGGGGTCATTTTAAAAAGGCCAACATTCGCTCACAATTTCTGAAAAAAAATGTATGAATTGTTTTGGGTCCCCGAGATAGGCCTCAAGTTGGATAAGGCATTCCTATTCACAGCTTAAAGGGTTTATGTTGTGGGGTGGGGAGGAAGAGATGAGAAATTAATTTCAGGGAACCCAATGCTCTCAGATGCATTGCTGGCGCTCAGTGTCCACCCCCCCCAAAAAAAAAACCACTTTAAGTTATTGCGTCCCTTGATGGATAGATTGTATTAATACTGTATGCTGCTTTTCATTCAAATGAATCCCAAAGCAGTTTACAAACAAGAAATAATAAGAACATAATAGAACATCACAAGTACAGCATAAATCATATATAAAACAAATTTTCAATTAGCAGTAACCACTCCTTAGATTAATCTCGTTGGCTACGATGCAGTTGCTGCACAAAGCTGCTAGCACTGGCTAGCCAAGAGCTTGAATCCATGTGCTGCTCTCTGCTGTTAATTTTTCAAAGCAGCAGGAGGGGAGAACGCTTATGTATACCTCAGCCAATAATGATTTGTGGGGAGCTAGGGGGTCGCGAGTGGCGCTGTGGTCTAAACCACAGAGCCTAGGGCTTGCTGATCAGAAGGTTGGTGGTTCAAATCCCCGTGACGGGGTGAGCTCCTGTTGTTCAGGTGTAGTGGTTAAGAGTAGTAGACTCGTAATCTGTTGAACTGGGTTCGTGTCTCCGCTCCTCCACATGCAGCTGCTTGGGCTAGTCACACTTCTTTGAAGTCTCTCAGCCCCACTCACCTCACAGAGTGTTTGTTGTGGGGGAGGAAGGGAAAGGAGAATGTTAGCCGCTTTGAGACTCCTTCGGGTAGTGATAAAGCGGGATATCAAATCCAAACTCCTCCTCCTCCTCCCAACCTAGCAGTTCGAAAGCACGTCAAAGTGCAAATAGATAAATAGGTACTGCTCCGGCGGGAAGGTAAATGGTGTTTCCATGTGCTGCTCTGGTTCACCAGAAGCGGCTTAGTCATGCTGGCCACATGACCCGGAAGCTGCCTGCGGACAAATGCTGGGTCCCTTGGCCTATAGAGCAAGATGAGTGCGCAACCCCAGAGTCGTCTGCAACTGGACCTAACGGTCAGGGGTACCTTTACCTAGGGGGGTGATTAGACCCACCAGCATACTTCTACAAAGCTACTAACAGAGAGGCACTCCAACCAACTCTGCCCCGCTCCTATTTGATCTCCCGGCACACTCACATGTGGCACACCTATTTTACGTAAGAAATTATTACCACAGCATGATATAATGTTCATTTAAAGGTGGGGGTGAGAGAAGGACTATCTGGTATTTGACAGTCTTCCTCCTCCAGGGAATCATTTTATTTAAATTGTTTCTAACCCTCACAGCTGAAAATATGAGCTGAAAAGCACGTGCAAAGCACAACATCATCTCCAGAGTCAAGGAGGTGCAGCCTGAAGATCCTTCCCTCCTGTTGCCAAAAGCCATTGTTGAGGCCAGAATTCTGATTTGTTTTAAGCACAGAAAGACAGAAGAAGGTGCTTCTTCCCACATATGTATGGTTAACTTATCAAAGTCACTACCACGGCACGTGGAGATGGTCTCCAGCTTCAGTAGCTTTTTAAAAGGGATGAAAGGTATTTATGGTGTTTGTCCAATGAAGCTGAATGTTGAAAGATTCAGGACAGATAAAAGAAAGTACTTCTTTCTGCAGCTAATCGTTAAACAACAAAACTCCCTCCCAGAGGAGGTGGATATGTCTACTGAATGCTGCTAGCCACAAGGGCTATGCCTTGCCCTCCACAGTGGAGGCAGAAATGCTTCTGAGTACCAGTTGCTGAAAACCACAGGAGGGGAGAGATGCTCTTGTGCTCGAATCCTGCAGGCACCTGGACAGCCTGTGAGAACAAAATGCTGGACTTGATGGGCCACTGGCCTGATCCAGCAGGCTCTTATAATTCTGCCAGGGGCTATTGGTTGTGGTAACACCTCTTTGTTTACTGGAAGAATCCACGCAGGATAAGCAGCACAAACTTGGGAGAAGGGATCTTGAGTTAGTGCCATCCTTCACAGAAACATCTATCTGTTGGAAACAGGATGCTAGACTAGATAGGGCCTTGGTGACCATGTAAGTGAATGCATGATATACTTGTATCATATACTTGACAAGTTAATTTTGTCTTAGGCAGTAAGCAGTCCACCTGCTTTTAAGTACGCATATAAATAAGCTCAGTTGTTTGAGAATTTGACAGCCAATGTTTCTGTAGAATCAAAACTTTAATATTAAAGTGCTTGTAGAAGACAACTTTATGAGTAAAACAGCCGACGTTCAGCTCTGCCCTAGCAACCATTCATTTTTTTTAAAATGCCCTATAATAATTCTTGCAAGCCAAGAGTGACACCTTCTGGTAGAGCTGCAATATAGAAATTTGAGTTTTCTAGCTCCAAAGCAATTCCGAAGAATATTTAAGACAAGGTTAATCTAGTGTGATGATTCCAATGGTCAGGGGTGATGGGACATATAACATGTTGGCTACCCATTATTTGAGAGGGGTTGAGAAAGGCCTGAGCAAGCTGGACAAGCAGTTCAGCAAGGCTGTGTGCACAGTCCAGAGGATATTCTATAGCAGAGTTCAACCCATACTATGCTCATTCATAGGCCATCAAACTTCAGTTACGTCTATCCATTCACACATACAGAAATTGCAATGCTCAGCTAGGCAATTTCTGAATATACTGACATGCTTTGCATTTCGTGTATTTGTATTTGGGTGTTTTGAACGTTTGCTGTACGCCACTTTGAGCAAAGCTCATTGTGGAAAAGCGGAATATAAGTAAACTCAGTCTATCAATCAATCAGGGCACTAGTTGCCCTAACTGTGGCAGTTCATCAGTAGAAACAGTGGGCACTTTGAATCCTAACAACTTGGTGACACCAAGGTCAGTCTTGCATGAATCAGAGTAAGCCTTAGGTTAGAGGACTGGGAAAAACTGTGGAAAGAAGGAATGAAATGTACTGCATGCACTGCAATAAAGGAAAATATGTTAAAAATGATGTATAGATGGTACATTACCCCAGTCAAGTTGGCAAAGATGTATAAGACTGATAATAAGTGTTGGAAATGTAAAGAAAAGGTTGGTACCTTTTACCATATGTGGTGGGAGTGTAAGAAGGTAAGAGCTTACTGGGACATGATATATAATGAACTGAGGAAAATGTTGAAATATACATTTGTTAAAAAAACCAGAAGCTTTCTTACTGGGTATTATAGGTACGGACATTAAAAAGCAAGATGTTAAACTTTTCCAATATGCAGTGACTGCGGCAAGGATTTTGTTGGCACAAAGGTGGAAACAAGAAGAAATACCGACAAAGGAAGAATGGACAGTAAAATTAATGGAATATGCAGAATTGGACAAAATGACGGGAAGAATCCGAGAACAGCGGGACCAGAAATTCATCAAAGACTGGTTTAAATTTACGAACTATTTGAGAGACAATGATTCTCAATTGAATACGTTTATAGGACTTCAAGAAGCTTTGTAGATAAACGTGGAAATATTATTGTAATTATGAATTTTACAGTGACTAATATGTATATGATTTTTAAGCAATGATAGATTTAAGAAGTATAGAATTAAGATAGAAATTTGAAAGCCATTTGAAAGGTCTGAGGGAAGTCACGGCTATGATTGCCAAAGCAGATGAATGTATGTGAATTTTTATTTTATTTTTTGTAGTAGTTATAGATTAAAACAATAAAAATCATTTATTAAAAAAAAAACAGAGTAAGCCTTAGATCTGATAAAGAAGAGCCACTCCCCACACCCCACTGCCCAGTACATGATCCCATTTTCAAACTGCTCCTAGAATCAGCAAGTTTCTCCTAAGGTCAATCCAAAATGTATTCTCTCGTGACTTAACCCTACTGATCTAGTCCTGCCATCTGGTATTTGATAAGTGCTATCTGTCCTCACTCTGTCTTCTCTTTTCCTGGCTAAACATACATTTCCTGGTACCTTGGTCCTCAAACTCAATCTGTTCCGGAAGTCCGTTCAACTCCCCAAACAGTTCGAAAACCAAGGCGCAGATCCGAATTGGCTGCAGGAGCTTCCTGCACTCAAGCAGAAGCCACGTCAGACGTTTGGCTTCTGAAAAACATTCGCAAACTGGAACACTTACTTCTGGGTTTGTTTGTGGCATTTGGGAGCCGATTTGCTCATCGACTAAGCCGTTTGAGAACCAAGGTACCACAGTACTCAAGTTCCTTCCATCTTCCATCATAGGACTTGTTCTCTGAACCATCTTCTTTGCCCTACTTTGAACTCATTCAGACTTATCCAAGCATTTCTTAAAATGAGGCATGTAGAACCTGACACAGCATTCCAGATGAGGCCAGACTAGTACAGAAGCAAGGGGCATTATTTCTCGTGTCTTGGAAACTACGAGTCTATTAATGCAACTAAATATCACACCATCCTGTGGCTGAATATACAGCCACCATCATTTTCACGTGCACCGCCATGTCAGGGATGCTTCTTCCTACGATTTGTGCGTTTGATTTGGGTGGGGTTTGGGGATGGGTTGCTGAAGAGCAGAACTTTGCATTTGCCTTCTGAACCTTATGCTGCTTGTATCAAAGTGTAGCAAACAAGGCTGAGAAAGACTCAAGACTTTGGAGAGCCTTGCCAACCTTCAGATGTTTTGGTCTATAACTCCTATCAGACGCTGGCTGGGGCTGATGGGAGCTGTAGTCCAAAACACGTGGAGCCCCATCAGACAAAACTGGCTAGGTAGGGCAATTGGTGATCCAACAAGAGGCCCTTTAATATATATTTTGTAGAAATTCACTGAGTGCTCTCAAGTACAAAGGCTCACCTAAGTACCACTTGAGATTCCAACCCATATTTCTCCTCCCCAGAATGCACAACTGAAGTGTGGAACTTGCAGCCACTGGCAGTGGAGATAGGCATACTAAAACACTTATTCCCATATTTGCTAGAACTTGTCGTTCGATACTGGGGGAGCAAAAGAAAGAAACAACAGCCAAGAATCGAGTGTTGTGCTACTAATATGCATCATTACCACATCGGGCAAACACTGGAGACAAGGCTACTATTCATCTGAAAAGTACAGCTGGTCTTGTGTTATAACAGGTCATCCCTCACCACACTGTTCGTTTTAGTATGACACTTCCATCTTCTTCCAGGGGTGGTAGCGGGAAAATCTTCACCAGTTAACTCCACCCACAGTAAGCACAACTCTCTAGAAGTTTTACTGTAGAAGGAACAGGTCTGCAGTAATCCTAAGGAGCATCAACGTGAGACATCCAAGATCATGTACTAGGAGTTGAGAATCACCATCCAGGCATCTTCACAACAATGCTATATGCACAATAATGGGCATGATGGGGAAACCTCTTGAAAAGCTGTGCACATTCAGCCTATTGACAGTGATGCTTTTTATATCACTATCTGTGCCAACAATTCTATTTCAGGAATTAAAAAGAGTTACCTCAGCAAAGAGAAGACATCGTATGAGTTGCGAACACAGTTCTGATCCACCTGGAGGAGGTTATTCTTCTGGGTTCCTGAGAGGCCCTTAAAAGGCAAACAGGGTAGCTGATTAATTGCTTTTTATAACACTGAAATTAGGTCCCATTTCCCTATTAAAGGCCTTTTTACATTGTTGTTTTTGTTGTTGTTTTCTTCCACAAGGGTATCTAGAAGTCGTCTTCTTAAGACTGCCCATGTCTTATGCTTATCTCAGTTGCTAAACGAAAACACTTCTTTGAAACGAGCCCTGTAAGGCACTACCAGGCCAAAAAGGGAGCTCAAGGGGAAAATTTAATTATCTGCAGCTTAAGTATAAACAGCAGTTCCCATGCCGCCTAAGGAAGGCATGGAAAGAATTTCCCTTTTTAATCTGCTTAGCTGATTAATAAATGCATTGGTGTAATTCCTGCCCCCCTTCCCCCCCACCCCCCACAAGTATTTCCCCACCAGAGAAGCAAGTGCTTGGGAATGGTAGAGCATAAATGAAGGAGTCAATAGCAGAGGACTCTCTCAAAAGCCCAACTGCTCACTGCTTCTGAAAAAATCCCCACATGCTGCTGAGCCAGGAGGCTACACCCATATTCAATACAAGATAGGGACCACACATCCGATAATAAAATAAGGCTATTGAAAATGCTCCAAGCTTTATCACACAAGTTTTTTTTTGTCAGTTATATATGAGGCTCATGCCAGCTCACTCAGGCCTACTTCCTTTTTTGTTTTTGTTCCCACAGCTCCTCCAACCCCAATTTTACATAAGCTATGAAATAAGAACAGCTTGCCCAAGGATCGTGGCTGCGTTTTGAACTGGAAGTTGAATGCTCCACAAACTGGAAATGCTTGTATGTGTGCAATCTCCACAGATCTTAACATGAGCCTTTGGCTTTCCCCTTCAGATTACAAACGTAATGAGCAAGTACACCCATACGCACCCATTCATTTAATCAGTAGCTGTAGGAAGTCTCCAAATTCCACTTTTGATTAAGAGAAGCTCAACAAAACTGTTTGAAACCCATGATCTTCCAAAAGCTAAAATACATCAAAATTATCTCCCCGGGGAGCTGTGAATACAGTGCATTATGCTAACCCTGCCTTCGTAAACTGATCGGGTGACTTTGGCAAGATCCACATCTCAGGTAGAAAGGCCAGAAACTTCGTATCCAGTAGCTGTCAAACATAATTGTAAGAAAAACCATATAGGCCCGGATATAAGCC
Organism: Lacerta viridis; assembly: GCA_900245905.1. NCBI lineage: Eukaryota > Metazoa > Chordata > Lepidosauria > Squamata > Lacertidae > Lacerta > Lacerta viridis. The sequence continues at coordinate 129,582 of OFHU01000273.1, forward strand.
GCACCCGAATATAAGCCACACCTTTCAAATTCAAGGGGGGGGAGACAATACCCGAATATAAGCCGCTCCCTTAAAATTCCGCAGGCACTCACACCCGTGTTCCGTTTTACCGTATGTCTGTTTCAGCAGCAATATCGTAAAAGCCAGTTTTTTGTAAGGTCGCGAATTTAAGCTGCACTTTAACTTTTCACAGTTGGAATTTGGGAAAAAAAGATGAGGCTTATATTCAGGCCAATACAGTATTCAGCTCTCTGAGCTGTCATCCAGAGGGGCTGCTGTTATATTCATGCCAAACCACTAGACTTATTTCTAAATGGTGACTGAGGTGGTCTTCCCTAGAGGGATTACTATGTAGGTTCCAATCTGTGGCTTACCTGTAGCACCCATGTGAAAAACTGAAGCCTATATACAACACTAATGACATATGCAATATATGTATCCTTACCTTTTGTTCATATGAGGCTCCGTAATAGCCATCGTTCAGCCCAAAAATAATTTCATTTGGGCTACGAGCATGTATCTGTTAATTAAAACAGTGCCACAGATTCAGTGAACTTGATTTTGAATTTCATTAGTTCTCCTAGCAGTCAAGGTAACATTCATTACAGGAATAATCAGTTTACAGACTTCCTTCAATTATCCAAGGTCACCATCTGCCCAACAGAGGAGAGAAATGTGGAATATGGTCCCAGGCATTCACTTCCCAGACCAAATTTCACAAAATGCAAACACAGAAGCAAGTATTGTGGAACTAAAAAGGTTAGTCTCAAAAGAAGTTACAAAACACTGCAGTAAACATGAAGGCAGTATTCTTTTGAAACCTGGCAAAGTGTAAAATTACTGAACCATGAGTAAGTCGACCATTCACCAATGCGGAGGGTCGGTTGTCAAAATGAGCAACAGAATCTCACTGTCCCATTACAATTTTGTCCAGCATTTACTAACTTTGTCCTTAAAATGATACTTAAGGGATCTGTTGAGATAGCCCAACAAGAACAGATGTCTGCTGAAACTTTCTCTAACCAGCCGGCAACCCATGGTAAAAGCAGCATGTTTTTTCTTTTACCTGCTGGCCCACATATCTGAGTCCATCGAGATTGACTTTCCACTCTATCAGCAGCTGATGGGAGTCATTCTTGCCACCCCATATCCTCACAACAAAGCAGGAAACAGACGTATCGAGGCGATCGGGCATAAGACCAAAGTCAAGACTTCGCCATGTTGGATTCTGTTGTTGGGAAAATAGACAAGACAGCTACAGTATACTGAAAACGTTCAAGCTTTTGTCTGACCATAAATTAAGCTACCATATACTAAGACAGACCACTGACTTGTTTAGTCCAATGTTTTTAAAAGAATGTGCTCAATCTAGTAGCCCTAACAGAGCAGTGCAAAGGTACCTATGAGTTTCCAGTGCCCATTAAGTTTCTGCACTACACACACACACACACACAACTTTCTCGAGTTTTCTACACTGAGATAGGCCCTAGAGCAGAAAGAGAACTGGGAGGGAAAATGCTCTGAAAGAAACAGGTTAAGGTAGGTGAAGAGGAGGGAACAGATGATGATGATGATGTTACGACGAACCTCCCTGCCAACTACCCCTCTGTTACTAAGTGTATTATTTCTGAGGTGTTCCGGGTCACTTTTTCTCTTCTCACCACCTCGATGCCTTGAGGTCCGTTTGTGTGGGTAATCCCCTTTTATTATAACTAGGGATAATTTAGTAATGGGGTTCTCTTGTCCAGATAATGATGATGATGTTAATCTTGCTGGGCGGCTCCCAACAAAGTATCAAAAACACGATAAAACATCAAACATTTAAAAACTTCCTTAAACAGGGCTGCCTTCAGGTGTCTTCTAAAAGTCAGATAGCTACTTATTTCCTTGACATCTGATGGGAGGGTGTTCCACAGGGAGGGCGCCCCCACCGAGAAGGCCCTCTGCCTGAGAGCCAGTGTGTTGTAGTGGTTAAGACCGGTAGACTCGTTATCTGGTGAACTGGGTTCGCGTCTCCGCTCCTCCACATGCAGCTGCTGGGTGACCTTGGGCTAGTCACACTTCTCTGAAGTCTCTCAGCCCCACTCACCTCACAGAGTGTTTGTTGTGGGGGAGGAAGGGAAAGGAGAATGTTAGCCGCTTTGAGACTCCTTCGGGTAGTGATAAAGCGGGATATCAAATCCAAACTCCTCTTCCTTCTTCTTCTTCTTCTTCCTGGTTCCCTGTAACCTCACTTCTCGCAGGGAGGGAACCGACAGAAGGCCCTCGGCGCTGGACCTCAGTGTCCAGGCTGAACGATGGGGGTGGAGACGTTCCTTCAGGTCTACTGGGCTGAGGCTGTTTAGGGCTTTAAAGGTCAACACCAACACTTTGATGGGCAGGACAGGGAAAGGAAAGGCAGCAACAAACAACCCCGGGTAAAGAAGGATGGGAACTTAATGTGTGTGTGTGTGTGTGCTTGCTTGCTTGCTTTTCTTCTCTGGGACCTATTTTTGTGTTTGTTTTGGTTTTCCCCTGAATATGGGTGCTGAATTGGATGTGACTGGCTGGTGGGCAGGATCCTGGGTTCCTCCAGCCTTGGTGGGACATTCCAATTGGCGAGCGGGGCCTATCAATCATTTGACATCACTATGATATTCACACTATAAAGGAAAATCCAAGGCCAGCTATGAGAAGAGATTGCAAGAAGATCACTCTGTGCGACATGCACAGTCACCAAACCTTTATCGCAAGTTATCACAGTGTTTCAAACTCTGCCCAGAAGCAGCTCTGTGTTTACATGACAGGAAACAAAGCCTCGTTCAGCTGCCTTAAAAAACTAATGCCAGTCTCCAGTTTAACGCAGCAACGCAGACAGCTTGCCAACTTGCACATAATGCCAAATGGAAACATTGAGAAAGTTTGAACAATGTTTCAGTCAACTATCTGGACATTTTGGAGAAAAGATTAATATGGAACTTTGCTGAAGCCTCCCAGTGAAGGCAACTTACCAGAGAATTCTTTATCACTTCACTCTTATAAAATTCTAGAAAAGGAAACAAAATTAAAGAAATCATTAGAAGTGAGACTGTGCAGGACTGGGACACAGAACAGGTTCTTATGCTATGGAAAAAAAGATTTTCACATTCGTATGAAAGGTAACTCGCATACCAAAGAAAAAGATTTTATTCTAGGGGAAACTTGATAAGGATTCGTTCAAAATAATAATGAATGACCCTTATGGAAAATAAGCTACCCTGACTATGAACAAGGGGAACATGGTGCCGGGGAAACATGGGCAAGGGGAATGGAAAGCACATGCGGCCAGAAAATCTATCACTGCCACATTATGATGGCACCAAAAAGCAAAAGGAAATGACACGCTGAACACAGTGTAAACAGACAAACCTGCAGGATTCAATGTGGATGGGGAAGGGGGCACCAGCAGCCTAAGTGAGAGTCCGTTTTTACAAATATATTTCAGGAGCTGCAAGTGCCAAGGTTTAAAATAAAAAAATTAGGCATGCACCCACAGATTACTGGAATTAGGTTCATTTTAGGTCTACTGAACTGCAAACTTAAATACTACTGCAGAACAGTTGCTTGGAAGGAAGGCAGTGCCTCAAAGAAGAATGTTCATCTGCTTCAGCCAGACGTTAGTTTAAACTAAAATTATTTGGCTACAAAAACCTCTACACGCTTTTGTCACACTTTTTTTTTAATGTGAGGAAACAAGATTAAACCTGCAAACCTGTACACATTTGCCTAGGAGAAATGGCCATTTAACACAGTGGGACTGTGTTAAGAGTAAATATGGATAAGGGCAGTTCTGCTGAATGAGACCAAAGGCCTTTCTAGTCCAGCATTCTGTTCTCACAGTGGCCACGAAAAAGGGCAACAGATGTCTCCTGCTTGTGCATGCCAGGCAGCTATGTATTCAGGAGCATACTGTCTCCGATGCTGGAGGTAATATAAAGCCATCGTAACTAGGAGCATAGGGTTGTTCTCTAAGGAACAACAAGTTAAAGTGAGTGCATGGCCGAGATATGAACTGAAGTGAGATCTTTCAGGTCCAACACTCTACACCATACTATTTTACCACATGCCTACTACTATACTTGGGCGGATGGAAAAATCTGCAAAAATAAATATAAAACGGGGAGTTTATAATGAAACAAGTGAGCCTGACACTACTATGCGAAACGTACACTGTTTCTACTTTTTCTGAGCAAAACATTTACATTTTCCATGTGCAGAAACTGAATCTTTTCAACTCCAAATATAAGCATGCTACATTATTTTGTTTTATTTTAGGAAGGGGGGGGGAATCAAATTTATCCAAAATGTCAAACGATGACATTGCGACATATTCTACAAATACTGTTTAAAGTAAGCATTCCAAGAGGAACGGTCCCTGGAATGATTTCCTAGCTTCACGTCAGTATCATTTTAGAGGCTTTGAAAAAAGTAGCTCCTCCACCCTGAATTGAAAAGATTGTTCAGGAAGAGTCTCTTTAAAAAGACAAACTGCTAGGGTGAGTGCCTCAGCAGCTCCAGTCTCTTAACTTTCAGTTCTTCAGTGTGAGAGCTGGTGTGAGAGTGGGAATATTTAGTCCTCAATCCTGCCCACAGAATCCAGTGGCAAAGACCATGAACGCAAGCACTGAGGTCATATTCTGGATTCTTAATGGTAGTTCAAAGCTTAGCTACCATGGAGATAAGCACCTTAGAAAAATATTAAGAAAAGACTGGCCACGGTCTGGGGACAGGTCAGAGGCACAGGGGTGGCACGACATAAATTCTTTGCGTCCACAGCAGCCAGGAAAGCGAACTGCAGCTGCCTGCAACAGCTTGATCTACTTGCCAGTATACAGAGGCAGGGAGATCAGACCACAGAAACGGAAGATGTAAACACCCAAAGACATCGTACACTAAGGGGTATATGGACATCTGTTAATCCTTTTGTAGCTACTACTGTGGCTGTTGAGTGCAATCAAGCTGTAAGGTTTCTTGGGGATTAGTAAAACGGACTTGAGATGCAAAGTGCAGAATTCAATGAGAACAGAATCTGAAGGATTTCAGTTTTTAAAAAGTTTTTCTTTCAAAGATTAGGAAAGTCTAAAACTTCACTGATCAGGAATACTTCCTATACTTTCTCTAGCCCAGACACCATCAACTCCCTATGAACACATACACACACATAGCAAGACTTACTGTATTTTTCACTCCATAGGGTGCACCGGACCATAGGGCGCACCTCGTTTTTAGAGGAGGAAACAAGAAAAAAAATATTTTTCTGGTTTTCCTCCTCTAAAAGCCCTGTTTTTTTGAGGATCAGCTAAAAGTTTTGCAGCTTTTTTTGCAAAGGGAAAAGCCCTGGTTTTTTTGAGGATCAGCTAAAAGTTTTGCAGCTTTTTTTGCAAAGGGAAAAGCCCTTTTTTTTTTGAGGATCAGCTAAAAGTTTTGCAGCTTTTTTGCAAAGGGGAAAAGCAAAGCTCCTTTTGCAAAGGGGGAAAAGCAAAGAGGAAAAGCCCCATTTTTATGGGGTTCAACTCACATTTCTGCAGCTTCTGAAGGAAAGGGAGCCATTTCTACAGTTTCCAGACAGATAATCTAATCAGCCAGTCACATGTCGCTGGGGAAACAAACAACCTCCCTCTGCAGCACATTCAACAATGGAGGGCGGGGCTGAAAGGGAGCCGGGACTCTTATCTCTCTCCCGATCTCTTGCTGATCAGCTGCTGAGCGGGGTCCTTTCAACACCCCTTTTTCTCTTTGTAAAATAAAAAGCACTATCTGCTTTTGGCCCCTGGGCAATTGGCTCCAGGGACCACCATTCGCTCCATAAGACGCACAGATATTTCCCCTTAAGTTTTAGGATGAAAAAGTGTGTCTTATGGAGCGAAAAATATGGTATTTCCCCTCCTCCTCTGAATCAGCTTTGGCCTTGTGAGACCAAGATTTGAATTCTAGCTCTGCCAAGAAGTCACTGGGCGGTCCATAAATGTCAAGCCAAAACTGAAGAAGAGATAAGGAACAAGAGATGCTGAAACCAGCCACCCCAAACATCCTTCTCCTGCTCTCCCCTGGCCTCTGATGGACCAAGTATTGTTTTCCTACTGTGGTTTTCCCTCTTTTACTTCCTTGCTTGCCCCTTGCAAGGTGCAATTCATGCTGCAATCACGTCACATGAACTGATACGCACCAGCAGACATTACTATGAGGGAACAAATGCTGCTGCTTTCATGCTATCTAGTTTCAGCCTAAGCATTAACCTAGAGCAGAGCTTTCCAAACCGTGTGTCGCAACACGGTAATGTGTCGGCTGCAGTGTGTAGGGGCGTCGTGCGAACCTCCAGCTTGTTAGTAAAAGTAAATTGCTGTGCCGCGAAATGATGCATGTCTAAAAAGTGCGCCACCCACATGAAGAGTTTGGAAAACTGATTAGATCGTATAAGGGCAAAGAAAGAGAGAGAGCGAGAAATTATGGGAACTGGCTTGCATGTACCTTTACATATCTTTGCATTATTACACAAGTGAAGAGTGAAGTAGGTGTCCAGGAGACGATAGCCATTCCTATTCACGATGTTCCGTGCTGCTATGTTCCGCAGGTGACGAAGACGCCGCTGCAAAGAAACAGAAACAAATTTTAAAGAATGGAAGTGGCAACATAAGTATGATGATGAAAATGCACAACATAACATTATAACAAGATTAGGACAGTCTTCCTTACATAATTCATTCAACGTGTAAAAACTGCATTTTAATCCAAGTAAAACGTAATTTTATTCTCCTAACGTCAGTATGTTTCACAGCATCGTACACCTCTTTGATCTCTCATTTCCCCTTAAAGTACTGAAGCACAGGATTTCAACTTCTCACAGGTTTTCAAATTTCTTGGGGTTCCTCAAGAGTGCCACCAACCATACCCAATTGTTGCCAAACATTTCTTATCAGGGCCAGGAATGATGCGAGTTGTAATGAGGCAACATCAGAAGGGCACCACACTGGCTAACTAGAGCATTGTGCCAATTATCAGAGCGGCACACTCAGCTCCCGTGGACTTGACTTGATGCGCATTTACTGAAAACATTAGCCACCCCTGGGTGAATCTCACAAACCAACACAGAAGCTGAAGTAAGCTGAAGAGCAGAAGAACTATTATGTCTCTGTTTTCTATGTACACAAGGACGGAACCTCCAGGAAGTTGCAGAGTAGGGGCTCGTCCAGACTTCCATTTGCACTGCCCTTCCCAGGAAAACTCCGTGTTTTACCACGCTAACGACAGTCCATGGAAAATATGAATGCCGTTTGCTCTGAATCAGTGGTATAACACGGGTTTTACCCAGAGAAAGCACCGAAAGAACAACAACAAAAAATCCCACTTGGACTTGTGCTTGGACCTGTGCCTAGAAACACAGCAGAGAAGGAAGTCTGGTTGAGCCCTAAGAGGAATTAACAGCTTTTTTTCAACAGTACTGTACCACAGTCAGTTTCCCCTGCCTCCCTCAGCTGTTGTGTTACTTTCCATAGTGGTAGGAAAAGATTAGTGTTTCACACACATCCCTGCACACCTGGTATCATCTGAAAGATGCTGCACACAAATGAGAAGCACAATATGGATAGGAATGCCTTTTCTCTCTGTGGTCTCCGGCCATTGTCTAAATATGGCTGCGCTCAACTGGTGACCTACAAATAACAGAGTCCCGTTTCTCTTTTAATAAATAATAATAATAATAATAATAATAATATATTTATTTATATCCTGCCCTCCCCGGCCGAAGTCAGGCTCAGGGCAGCTAACATCAAATATATAACATTAGTATAAAATCAAACAATAATTAAATTACCTCCTAAAAACAGGTCAAAATCAAATTAAAGTCTAATTAGATGGCTTTCCGCAGGGTTAGGGTTGGGAACAGTAAGTGCTCATCGGCCCAACTGTTTACGCTGATCTTATATGGGCCTGTGAGAATGCTGGGAGGCCTCTTTCATATTAGTTCTTATACAAAAAGAACAGAGGAGTCAGGCTGAGCCCTGACCAAAGGCCTGGCGGAACAACTCCGTCTTGCAGGCCCTGCGGAAAGATGTCAAATCCCGCAGGGCCCTGATCTCTTGTGGCAGAGCGTTCCACCAGGTTGGGGCCAAGGCCGAAAAGGCCCTGGCCGAGGCCAGCCTAATCTCTCTGAGGCCCGGGATCTCCAAGGTGTTATTATTTGTAGACCGTTAAGGTCCTCCATGGGGCGTACCAGGAGAGGCGGTCCCATAGGTACGAGGGTCCTAGGCCATATAGGGATTTAAAGGTTAAAACCAGCATCTTAAACCTGATCCTGTACTCCACCAGGAGCCAGTGCAGCTGGTATAGCACTGGATGAACGAGATTCCACGGCGAAGACTTTTGCCTGGAGGAATCTCACATAAGCAGCACAAATCCTTTCAGCCCCTCAAGCTGATCCCCTACCTACGCTTCAAGGCTCTCCTTTCAAGGGTTCCAGTTACAGGTGGGTAGCCGTGTTGGTCTGCCATAGTCAAAACAAAATCAAAAATTCTTTCCAGTAGCACCTTAGAGACCAACTGAGTTTGTTCTTGGTATGAGCTTTCGTGTGCATGCACACTTCTTCAGATCCAAGGGTTGCCACTTCCTCAAACCATTTCCTGACTTGTCCTCACTTTCCACCAGCAGGTTTCAACTAAGTGTTCCAGTATAACAGAAGGGGGATTACCCAGCTTCAGAGAACTGGTGGGGTGTACGATTTGTAGAGGGTGAAGTCAGAACTCCTATAATCTCATGAAGAGGATTCCTGAAGCGGCATACAGGCTTACAAAATAAGTGCTGGAGAAGCTTCTGGGGTATCTGCTTTGGCAATTTGTGCCTTCAAGTATCAGATTCTTCCAGGCATTTCCCCTGTATTGTTCATATTACACAAGAGTCACCATTTGGCAGGCTATGAGGACCTGAAGCTGAAAAGTTGAGACAGAGCACTTTCTTTGTAATTCAGCCATAGTAAACACAATGTTCCATCATCTGTAAAATGCAGAGGCTAGCAATACAAAAAACTCTTTCTGCACTGGATGGATGCAGATGCCGGACAAAGGAAGCTTGGAGAATATCTGAGCCTGCAATTGATCCATGACTAACACCACATCACAAACTGACATATTTAAGCTGCCCAAGTTACTGGTTGACAAGCTTTCCCTACCACTCTGACAACTAGCACCATGTAATGAAGCATGGTGAAATTCTACAGGGCACAAATTGTGCTTATCAAATAGCTAAGTAGTACAGCATGGTTTAGCTGCAATTATTATGGAACATTATCTATTCTGTCTTCTGTTTGATGTGCAAAATGTGATTGCATCTGAAGAAAAACAAATTAGCCAGTGTTGCCATGGATATTAATATTCTCAACCGGTCCTTCTTTGCACGTATTAATTTCATTATGCTTCATACTACTGATTAATTTTATTGCCTATTAGAATATTTCTAATGTACAGTGCATGCTGAGAATTTGGTATTTTAGCCTTAATCTCTTTGTGTGATTTTTCTAAATTAGTTATAGAAGGTTTGGACATGAGAATTATAGAGCAGATTTACCAACGAAGTCTGAACAGCACTACTGCAGCCTACCTTCTTGCTTATTTGAAGACCTCAACCACTGTTCAAAAAAAAAGGTTTTTTAAGTTGTCAAAAACAAGTTTCCAACCCCACAACTTTTAAGGCAACACAATTTGAATATTTAGGTAGATCTTCTAGGGATTCAAGCATGCAGAAGTACAGTACACCAACTGGTACCCAGGTTGCTGAAGGTTATGAATTCCAGCTAAGCTCAACCCCAGCACCTCTTGATTAAACACTATCTGAAAGGAAGGGGGGTAGACAGACCGGAATGTACCAACCAAACTCAGGGAACCTGCTTTTCACTGGCACACAAAGGTCCCCATTCCTAAAGGCACAGAGGTTTCCCCATTGCAATCACAAAGAATTCCTAGGCCACGATGCTAAGCTCCCTCTCGTGCTTTTATGTTGTGCCAAAATGTCTTCGTAGTCACTACATAAGAAAGGCAAAAATCATGCCACCCAGTTTTACCACTTAATCCTGCAGAGTTGCAGAACTTATTTCCTGGAATTAAGGACAACTGTCTAGACCAACTGAAAATAGCTTTAGTTTAAATGACACTTATTCTTGTGCTACTAAACATTCTAGTTGAACTTTCTTTGTGGCTTTGCAGAGTTAAGTGAAAGTTCAGAATGCAGCTTTGAAAAACTGTAACTGTTACTTTGTATAGGTGCTTGCTGATAAAAGTGCAGTACATTTCGGGTGAACTAATAATCAAAGTTCTCATCATAGTAGCCAACTCCTCCTATTCATTTTTCCTCATGAATTGTGCTAGACAACAACCAGAAGCCTCATACTAGTGTCAGATGTGTTGACCGGTGCAGTATCAGAGAGTCATGTTGGAGCATTTGTTTCTCCCCTGGAGAAAGAAGTAAGTAAACTGGCAAAGTCCACTTCAACTCAGCATTCAAAATTCGCTAGGGGGATTTTGCACCTAATTTTTTTGATGTTGAGCTTCTGACCATAATTTGCGCTCTCCTCTTTCAACCTTTTAATGAGGGTGAAAGAGGAGAGTGCAAAATATGGTCTGAAGCTCAACATCAAAAAACTAAGATCATGGCCACTGGTCCCATCACCTCCTGGCAAATAGAAGGGGAAGAAATGGAGGCAGTGAGAGATTTTACTTTCTTGGGTTCCATGATCACTGCAGATGGTGACAGCAGTCACGAAATTAGAAGACGCCTGCTTCTTGGGAGAAAAGCAATGACAAACCTAGACAGCATCTTAAAAAGCAGAGACATCACCTTGCCGACAAAGGTCCGTATAGTTAAAGCTATGGTTTTCCCAGTAGTAATGTATGGAAGTGAGAGCTGGACCATAAAGAAGACTGATCGCCGAAGAATTGATGCTTTTGAATTATGGTGCTGGAGGAGACTCTTGAGAGTCCCATGGACTGCAAAAAGATCAAACTTATCCATCCTTAAAGAAATCAGCCCTGAGTGCTCACTGGAAGGACAGATCCTGAAGTTGAGGCTCCAGTACTTTGGCCACCTCATGAGAAGAGAAGACTCCCTGGAAAAGACCCTGATGTTGGGAAAGATGGAGGGCACAAGGAGAAGGGGACGACAGAGGATGAGATGGTTGGACAGTGTTCTCGAAGCGACTAGCATGAGTTTGGCCAAACTGCGGGAGGCAGTGAAAGATAGGCGTGCCTGGCGTGCTCTGGTCCATGGGGTCACGAAGAGTCGGACACGACTGAACGACTGAACAACAACAACAATCGGCAACTTGCAACCAAGTGAAGATGCCCGGGTGCCAGGATGGCACCTGATGTCTCCACCATGTGAAGGTGCATGGTTCTTGACTGTTTTCACACACTAGCAACACACCCTGTAGAATTCTATCCATTACATTTTATCTGCACAATCAGAATTAATTTCGGGCACCAAAAAGTTGAATTGAAAAATACAACTTTCGAGCCATCTGGCCCCCAAATGGCAACTAAGCATTCCGTTTTGGCGATTGTAACCCTGCCTTAAGGAGGTATTTGGCACTTAGTTGATATATCTGAGTTTCTTACACTCCCCAAACTATTTCTTTCAAAATCCCGGGGATTTTAACAGACTAGAGGAACAGAAGTACAAATAATCCCCAAGAGATAAAGCACTACTGGCAGGAAAGTTCAACTCACAGAAAATGCTGCAGTTCTAAACTAGGAATGCCAAAAGCCTTTCTCCAGAAAGGCAGCAATGTCCACTTTTTGCTTTCAAAAATGCTAACTCCAAGTTGCAGGAACTATCGCAAAATGAAACCCTAAATAAGTGGGGCCTACTTCAGTAGAGTGGGACGCGGGTGGCACTGTGGTCTAAACCACAGAGCCTAGGGCTTGCCGATCAGAAGGTCGGCAGTTCAAATCCCCGCAACGGGGTGAGCTCCCATTGCTCGGTCCCTGCTCCTGCCAACCTAGCAGTTGAAAGCACGTCAAAGTGCAAGTAGATAAATAGGTACCACTCCGGCGGGAAGGTAAACGGCGTTTCTGTGCGCTGCTCTGGTTCGCCAGAAGCGGCTTAGTCATGCTGGCCACATGACCCGGAAGCTGTATGCCGGCTCCCTCGGCCAATAAAGCGAGATGAGCGCTGCAACCCCAGAGTCATCCACGACTGGACCTAATGGTCAGGGGTCCCTTTACCTTTTACTTCAGTAGAAGCATGCTTAGGATTGTGCTGCACATTTTCCACTTGCAAATATTAGTGCAGTTAATAATAATAATAATAATAATTTATTTGTACTCCGCCCATCTGGCTGGGTTAAAGCAAAGACCTTAGCGGGGAAATGAAAGTGGTATGTATGGATGTCATATCTACTTTCTACTCTTAGAAAAATTAGGAAAGCTGCTTTAGTAGAAAGCTACGAGTTTATTCATATACGGTATTCCACAGATTCCAAAAGCCTCCCACACCTTCCTGTGTCAAAAACAGTCCCTTGCCCAGATACCAAACCACACAATTTTCCCTGTGGTCTACAATATAGTTTGACAGTTGTCCTCACAAACACCAGAAAACAAAACAAAACAAGTCTGGATATCATACAACAGTGAGGTTTGAGACAACTATCAATGTGCTTTGTTCCAGGCATAGCTACAAGCTAAGTTTTTAAACAAACTTCCTCTGGTCCAAAACCTGCTAATGGCTTGAAGAAATTTACAGGACTCAAAAGTTAAGTAAGTAAACTGGCCAATTTCCAGCCAAGCAGAAGGCATTTAGAATGAATTCTCATTTCCTGTTAACAGAAAAAATAAAGGGATATGAAAGCTCCCTAGATAGAAGAATGCAAAGTTTACTATATTCTTCCATGTACACCAACACTTTCAACATGACATCTTGAAAGTCTTATTATCCAACAACCACCAGACAAAAAGGAGGACTTAACAGGTAAAAGTTCTACCCTGTTTTAAAACTAATGATCTTCTTTTAAAAAAAAAACCAACAACAAAGAAATAAAAAGTCCTAACTACCATGTTAAGCAGACAATCACAGTTTCCTGCTCCAACCTGCTGACCACAAGAATGGAAAGCCTATGACAAAGGATTTTGCAATCCTCGAATAGCCTCAACAATATCTGCAGAAAATCACAAAAGTTATGCCTATATCAATTTATAGAGGTCTAGTTCTACAATAAGACAGTCATGTAATCCCCACAGATACTCAGGACATGAAATCCATTGCCACATGCAAGAAACCATGTTCCATCCACAACTGGAAAAAAACCAAAAACCAAAGGTAAGTGGCTCCAATGCAAACAGTATTCTCTTTCCCATTATCTGTACAGGTTTTTACATAACACGCAACACTTTCCCTGTCAGATATCAGTTTGAAATGTTGAGGCAGTGCAGAAAGCTAACATGCTTGAATGCAAGAACTACTCACGGTCCATAGTTGCAGCTGATGGAGATCTCAAATATTTACACTATTGTATATTTACACTGTTGTATCTGCCTTTGAAATCAGCATATATCAGTGTTGTGTGTAACATAGTGGTGTTGCAATCATAAGTACATGTGTTCAAGTATTTGAAATGAACTTTCCACCATTCAGTTTGTACAGCAGAGCATAAAATTTAGGAGTTTTAAGTGTTCACAGAGCCAAGATAGCATGGGCTGGCTGATTATAGAATGGCTACATGTGAAGATGAATGTGTGAACAAACCTTAGAGATCCATCTTGTGCTCAAACTACATTTGATGGCAAAGACTTGTGATCACTTCAACCAGAACTAAGAGAAAACAGCCATGGAATGGGTTGTTTTTAAGTAGAAATGCATGACATCTGTCAAACAAGCATCCGAAAGCAGCACTGCAACTTCTGAGAGATCAACTGACAGGAGCGTGACTACTCCCAACTTTTTTACTGAAATCCTTCCAAGGGGAATTGCGGCTATAGGGATGATTTGTTCCACTAGGCTGCCCAGTCACAGCCAATAGGAAAACAAAGATCTGTAAGAACCTCATTCCCGCTTAAGATTCAGAAGTTCACATTCATTTTACTATAAAGACAGATCTAATGCTTCACTACTTATAATAATGTAGAGGTTTGTTGCTTGCCAGTGTAAACAAATTGTAATCCAAGTGAGCATCAAGGTTAATATGCTAAGAGCTTAATTGAAGACGTTGTGTTATTCTCAATTTCTTATGCTGTTTATAACTATTTCCAGCCCTAGAAATTCCAGCTTGTTCTTAATTGTTAGAACTAGATATTAACCAAGCAGAAACTGAGTGGGGTGTTAAGGGAGGGGTAGTGCCATTGGTGGGGGACATGTTGGGCTCTTTCTGGGGTGGTTTGTCCACCTTTGGTCCCCCCCACCCTGCACTCAGCTCTCCCTGCCAGCATGTGACAGTGGCCACACCCAAGAAACAGCTTCAACTGGCCCGCTAAACCAAGTGAGGGTAAGCCAATGGGTCTCAAACTTTCAATGAGTTTGGGACTTCCCCTGCATGTGAAGACAGGCTCCAACAAACTGAGCAGACAAGACCAATAGTGGGTCAAAAAGGAGGTTTCTGCACACACTGCAGAAGGAAGTGAGAGGTAGCTGGGATTCATCAACCTGGGAAGGTAGCTTATGTTGAAGAAGAAGGAAAACTATTATCCTAATCCTCTGCTAGCTGCCTTGCAGGTTATCTTCAGGAGAAGAAAAGGATAAGGAGTAAACCCTACACAAATCCAGAGTGAAGCCCCTAAGGCAGTTGGATGGCGCCAGAAGGAGGCCCAACTTTTTGCTGACGCCAAAGGTCTTGCTCTGCTCTGGACCACATCAGCAAGGCCGAGGTGGGTAGGCTTTGTCATCTGGGCAGCCCAGGAACTCCATACATACTGCCCAGGCTTGCAACCCAGGGAACTAACTTTGGTGCTGCTTTGGTGGTTTCACCTTCAGAGGCGCACTCCATTGTCACTCAAGACAGATGGATGCCAACAACAGACTGCCACAGAAATAGAGCTCATAAATGATAAGCAATAGTCAGGGAGATACTAGAGGTGCTGGATCTGAAAGCAAAACCCAAGCAGCTAACATACACCTGACTTGCCAGGCTTTAAAGCAGAGACTCTGTCTAATCCTTTAAACCAGGGATAAGGGAACTCAGGGCCCTTCAGATGTTAATGGACTGCAAATTCTTACCAATGTAACACTGGCCAGGGCTGAAAGACACCAGTATCCAGAAAAACCTAGAGAGCAACAGGTTCCTCACCCATGCTTTAAATGAAATCCTTGCAATCCTTTTTAATCAACTGTGGAATAGACAAGGAAGTAAAGTGGGATCAATCACAGAATAAGTTGACCAGTACATATCTACTTCCTCTCTTGGCAAACTTTTAATGGTACACATGCATTCTCAAAGCGCGCATAAAGGCACCATGTGGCAGATCCTATTTCACAAAGCATGTCCCAAACAACAGAATGGGGAGGGGGGAGAGATATCTTTAGTCTGCCAACTGAATAAATGTCAAGAGGACGGTGTTGAGAAACTGCACTGATCACCGAGGCCTTCCAGCATTGACTGAAGCAGAACTTCAAAAGAAAGCTGAAAAGTAGCTGAGCTTTGAAGCTACAAACACACGATGCTATATTTAGGTAAGACATCAAACAAAAGAACTGCAGATTTGCTTAAGCTCCCTGTCCCTTTCCAAACAAGCTTCACAGTACAGCACAAGTCACATCAACAAGATCTTTACAAAAACATCAGTCAAGTAAACAAGGGGGAGGAGGAAGAATGCTAGTGTAAAGGGGGGGAATGTCTCTCCTCTCATTTCCTTTATAATCAGGTAATTTTGGTTAAGAAAAAAATGTTCCACTTGAAGGGGGGGGAGAGCAGCATGGTGAGAGAACATGCATCATCCAAACAAATGGCATTTTCATAACAAACCACCTACTGAGAGGCAAAATACCTTCATAAGGTATTTAATAATAAATACCCTGTCATTCAAAAAAGCCCTACATGAAAATAGGAAACTTCCTCATACCAAGTCAGACCATTGGGTCGATCTAGTTGTCCACGCTGGCTGGCAGCAGTTCTCCGGGAGATGCCATAGGTACTGGGAACTCCTGCATGCAAACCAGGTGCTCTACTAGCAGGATACAATCCTTCCCCTATTTTTGCATAATGTTTCAGAAGCTGGGGTGGGTGCGATAGATAGACAATGTTTTCCTATATAATTTGCTTCATCTCTCCTTGTCATAGAGAACACTTTAACCCCCTCTCCGGCCCGGTCCTCCACTTCTAAATGCTTTCCTTTTCATGTTCTCTTTTAGATTGCAAGCCTTAGGATCGGAACCGCCTTATTTCTGATTGCTGCAAATCAGTGTGGAAGGCTTTCATGGCTGCAAGGAAGTTAGCAGAAGCAATATCAACAAATCCGTGATGCAAGTGCAGCCTCCATTCATACCAGCCTTATTTTCTTCACCCTACAATGATGGAACAAACTAATCTCCAATGGAAGGGCTGCACACCATTTGGGACTTGGGTCCACTAGAGTTGGAAGGGATCCCGAGGGCCATCTAGCCCCAAACCCCCTGCAATGCAGGAACCTATTTGCCCAAAGCGGGGGTTTGAACCCGTGGCCCTGGGATTAAGACTTTCCTGCTCCGCCGACTGAAGCCAAGCCAACCTTCGCTTTCCGTGCAAGCGAGTCGCTTTCGCCAGCTTACTTGCAAGGCTGCTAAGCCCTTCTCCGCAAACCGGGGCCCATTAACCTCTTCCTGCCCGGTGCACATGCCACGAAGGGGGGGCGGAACAAACAAGTCCCCTCTCCCCTCCCCACCCCAGGCGGCGACCCACCTGCTGAGAGGGCAGCTCCGCATGCAGGGCGCGGGAGGCCGGGCCCGGCGGGGGGAGGACGGAGGCGGTCTGGCTCATGCTGGCGGGGCGCGGGGGGCGTCCCAGCGGGAGCGGCCTTCGCGCCTGCGCATTGAGCCCCCTCCCTCAGGGTCCTCGCCGGGCACGGAAGGGTTCACGGTGACGGCGGGGGGGGGCGACGGTCGCCGACGCCTCACCGGCCTCCTCAACCGCCCGAAATGATCCGAGACCGACAGCTCAATCCCTCACGGAGCCATGTTCCTGTCCCGCACCGCTGCGCGAGAAGGGAACCGCGGAGGAAGACGCCGACGGAGGCACGCCGCCCGCTGATTGGCTCAAGCGGGAGGAGGGGAGGGGCTCCCGTTTGCCACGCCGCGTTCTCATTGGTCCGCAGCAACGTCGATCCAATCCGACGCCCGCGACGCCGCGGTTTGTATGTCAGGCTTTTAAGGGGGAAAACGCCGCCTCTGTCAAAAAACTCTGAGAGCCGCGAAGTCAGAGCCGGAACCTCATTGGTCGGCGGGCTCGTGAAGGGGCGGAACCAAAGGCTTAAGAAGCCGTTCGCGATAGGACGGCGGGGGATCATGGTGAAAGACGGTTAAGCCAACGGCGTTCCGGACTGGGGTGGAGAGTGGAATAGGAGGGGCAGAAAAGAACGTCATGTGCTGTATGTTTTGTCACGTGAAAAAGCAGGGCGGGGAGGCCGTCTCCATAGCAACAAATGAGGAAGGCCTTAGGGATGCTATGGCCCACAATGCATTTCGCTAGGGCAATACTGTAACACGTTTGCTCCTTAAAGGGAGCTCCCCTTATAAATTGTGGGTTTAAAAATCATGTCAATAAATATTATTATTTGCATGTGTTGTTATTATTATTATTATTATACAGTACCACATATCCCAACATTCAGCTTGACAACAGACCTCCTGTGAAAGTGGGTGGGTGGTGACTGGTATTATGGTGACTATATTATTAGGCTCTCTCTCTTTTTTAAATATTTTTTTGTTTGTTTTTACACATATTTTCCAGCATAACATCCTTTTAAACATCATTTTGAAATTTCTGGATATCACAGCCTAAGACTTCCTTCAACCTTGACTGAAATCTTTCTAATTATGCATTTTGTTACTATAATTATTGCTAGAAACTCAAATTTCCAATACATCTATTCTGAATGCTTTTCACAATAATTTATAAATTACTCCTTACAAAACTTCTTTTAACCCTACAAGAGATGTGAATTGCAATATTAGGCTCTCAGTCTCTCAGTACCCTCAGTCTCTTAGTACATACCCTCCAAAATTTATCCGATGAAAATAGGGATGTCCTATTTCATAATCATAACCATAACCATAATTTTATTATTTATATCCCTCCCATCTGATTGGGTTGCCCCAGCCACTCTGGGCAGCTTCCAACATATATAAAAACTGTTACGTAACAAAACTTAATCAAACATTAAACTTTCTTTTTTCAAAAAAAAAAGAAAGAAACCCTCTTATAGGGCTGTCTTCAGATGTCTTCTAAAAGTTGTACTGTATAGTTAAATTTCTCCTTGGCTCGAGGATCGCATAACTCCATACCATCCAACATTTCTCCAGTGAAAATAGGGACGTCCTAAGGATAAGCGGGACATTCCGGGATCAAATCAAAAACCGGGATATAAATCCGGGACTGTCCCTGGAAAACTGGGACAGTTAGAGGGGTTTTTCAGCATGCTTTTTAATTATGTTTTTATCACCAATGTTCTGCAATGTGTTTTTAATGTTGGAATGTGTGTTTTTAATGGGCAGGGACTGAAGCTGGAACTTCCATGTAGCTGTTGTGACAGGTTCCTGTTTTCTAGCTTGGCCTCCTAGGAGGGCCCTGCAAAAATAGGGCACATTCTCCCTATGCCCCTTTTACATGCTGCTTAACAGGCAGTTATGCAACACGGAAGCCATATTCAGTATGGGGTAAACATGCGCTTGGTCTCCCACTCCCCTTCAGACTGTTGTTAAAACCTTAGGAGGCTGTGTCAGCTACATGGGCAAAGAAAAATCACTTTATATGCGTTGTTTATGCATTCTTTTTTTAAAAGTGAAGAAAAATAACACATATAAAAAACAATACAAACATACTACATACAACAAACAATTAAACAAGATCATACAAAATATAAAAAAATACATAAAACACCTATTTAACTATCTTGATCTTATTTCAAATCTTATTCGCGCTCTCTTCTGCGTTCAATTCTAATTTACTTTAGCGTAACTATTTTAACAATCATTCACCATTATTCTTCATCTTAAAATAACATCTTATCTTATCTCTATCAACTTATTCATACTCATAACTTCTAATATAAAAACAAAATCTTAACTTCTTATATACTATTTTAACCTAACATTACATAGATCACCTATTATATTCACTGTTCCGTTTTTGCCAACCCGGTTTCTCTTACAAAGTTTGCAATGCGATTAACCTAAGGTGGCCAGACGTCCCCGTTTCCCGGGGACAGTCCTCAGACTTACAAATCAGTCCCCTGACAAAATCCCCCTACAGAAACCTTCCGCGCAATGCACGGAAGGAAAGGAGATCCGGCTAGCAACTGCTGCCTGGATCCCTCCGCGCTTGTAAGAAAGCGCGCCAGAAAAGCCTCTAGTAACGGCCGAAAGCAGTTTCCCGCCCGGAAACTCAGCCAAATGCAATGTTGTGATTGGTTTATGTTATCTATGACGTTGTTCAGTTTATCAATAAATGGCCCCTGCTCTCTGTAGCGTTGTGTAGAGTGCGCGAGACAAGCCAAGAGAGAACAACCGTGCGAGACAAGCAAGAGAGAAAGAAAGCGAAAGAGAAACCAACGCACAGAGCAGTAGTTGGGAGAGCGCAACTCCACCATTGACTGCAGTCTCTTAATTCTTTTATTTCTTTATTTTAATTTGGCCGCCTTCTTATTTTTGGCCGCACCTTTTGCTCTGCCTATCTTTTCCTTTCCGGAACCTTCAGAAACCTTCAGAACTCCAAACAACTTCTCACGACCTTCAGCTTCATAACCAACGGACATATTCATAACCAGTGGGAGCAGGCACTCCAGAATTACTGGCTTATCCCGGAAGTTGGTTATCCCCACAGTCTGGTGGATTGGGCCAGAAGCCCATCTAGAGCACTATCTTGTTTCCCACGGCAGCAAACCCAAGCAAGGCATGAGCGTAGCACCTCTTTCCTGCTTCAGAGAATCGTGCACTTGCAGTCAAAGCAGCTGGAGCTGTGAGGGCAAGCCATTTTGTGCTCTGGGGGTCAAAACATCTCGCAAGCAGCGCTCGTCTGTTTTCACATCTTTTGTTCACATTAATCACTTGACTTCCTAGCAACTGAGAGTAGGCCTACCAGTAACAGCTTAGCAGGCTTACCGTATGTCTTCTGAGTTCACGCGAGGGATTCAGCCCAATCCTCCTAGCAAGGGAGCCGTTTGCTGTCTGCAAAAGCCCCACACTCTGCAAAAGGCTTGCAGCCGCTTTTTTGTTGTTGTTCCCACACATGTTGGTCAATGTTGTTGTTGTTCAGTCGTGTCCGACTCTTCGTGACCCCATGGACCAGAGCACGCCAGGCACGCCTATCCTTCACTGCCTCTCGCAGTTTGGCCAAACTCATGTTAGTAGCTTCGAGAACACTGTCCAACCATCTCATCCTCTGTCGTCCCCTTCTCCTTGTGCCCTCCATCTTTCCCAACATCAGGGTCTTTTCCAGGGAGTCTTCTCTTCTCATGAGGTGGCCAAAGTACTGGAGCCTCAACTTCAGGATCTGTCCTTCCAGTGAGCACTCAGGGCTGATTTCTTTAAGGATGGATAGGTTTGATCTTCTTGCAGTCCATGGGACTCTCAAGAGTCTCCTCCAGCACCATAATTCAAAAGCATCAATTCTTCAGCGATCAGCCTTCTTTATGGTCCAGCTCTCACTTCCGTACATTACTACTGGGAAAACCATAGCTTTAACTATACGGACCTTTGTCGGCAAGGTGATGTCTTGCTTTTTAAGATGCTGTCTAGGTTTGTCATTGCTTTTCTCCCAAGAAGCAGGCGTCTTTTAATTTTGTGACTGCTGTCACCATCTGCAGTGATCATGGAGCCCAAGAAAGTAAAATCTCTCACTGCCTCCATTTCTTCCCCTTCTATTTGCCAGGAGGTGATGGGACCAGTGGCCATGATCTTAGTTTTTTTGATGTTGAGCCATAGCAGGGGATAAAATATAATTACACGCCCCATGTATAAGACACCCTCTGTTTTTAAGTAAATGGGGGGTTGTTGAGCTTTTGGGGGAGTCCCCTCTCCGGCAGAAGCCGCCAAGCGCCCACCAACACGGCTTGACGCATCCACAGATAAAACGATCAATACCTGCTGTCAATCTCCAGCAACCAATCACAAGTACACAACAAGACACTACCAATGTATAAGACGACCCACAATTTTTCACATACTTTTTTGAGGAAAAAAAGATCGCCCTATACACGGAAAAGTACCACCTACCCAATAAAACCCACCATTTGCTTCAGCTGGAAATTTACCTGTCGGCTCCACTGCCTGTTGCTGCTGGCAGAAGGGGGTGGATAAAGTAAGGAAGAATCAGGTCACACCTGGATTTCTCTGGAGGTATGATGTTGTCCTTCAGCATCCTGGCTCCATGTATGCTCAGGGTTTTGGCACATCCTCGTCTCTCCCACCCCAGACGGGCGCCCCAAGGTTAATGGTCCATGCGTGTGCCAGCATCTACCACAGGTGTGCAGAACATTTTTTTCAGCCTGAGCGCTGCATTCATTCTGGTCAATCATCCAAGGTCCACATATCAGCAATGGACTTTGCCAAAAACCCAAATGGCACACATGTACATTTTACCTTCTGGCAGTCGGATTGATCCTACACACTCCTCCCTATGCACCATCCAGACAAGCCAGAGGAATGATCAGCGTTCAAGGATGCATCCCAGACAAGCAAAAACACTTGGGTGGGGGGCAAGCAGGGCAGAGGTGGTTTAGGATCAGAGCTTTTCTTCTAGATGGGCTCCCTTCCCAGGTGGACGAGCCCTATCTGCCCCTCACTCAGTGGCAAAGCAAGGTGAGGTGGTACCCGGTGCGAAAAAAATCTTGTCATCCCCCCCCCCATTGAAAAAAAATTGCCTGCAAAAATGGTTTGACATTATTTCATATTTTGGGGGGGGAGCCAAAGTTGTTCAGCTTTTGTGGGGGAGCCAGAATTGTTTAACTTCTTTGGCGGAGATCATGTGCCTTGCGAAGAAGAGGCTGCTTGCCGACCAACAGCTGAGGGGGAAGAAGAGTTTGGATTTGATATCCCGCTTTATCACTACCCTAAGGAGTCTCAAAGCGGCTAACAATCTCCTTTCCCTTCCTCCCCCACAACAAACACTCTGTGAGGTGAGTGGGGCTGAGAGACTTCAGAGAAGTGTGACTAGCCCAAGGTCACCCAGCAGCTGCATGTGGAGGAGCGGAGGACGCGAACCCGGTTCACCAGATTACGAGTCTACCGCTCTTAACCACTACACCACACTGGCTCCACACTGGGAGGCGGCAGGTGGACCGTTTTGACAGCGGGAAGCCTGCGCATGCCAAACCCACAGCATCTCTTACGGACATTGGCACCCCCCCCTCGGAGGGGCACCCAGGAGCTAGAACACCCATCGCACCCACCTTGCTCCGCCCCTGCCCTCCCTTCCTTCTACAGCACATGCAGAAACCGCCTTCTTGACCGTTGGACCCACTCTTGCTCTCATCCACTCAGTTTGCCAGAGCCTGTCTTTGCAAGCAAGGAAAGTCCCTAACTCACCAAGGGTTTGAGACCCATCGGCTACCCTCACCTGGTTTAGCCTGTTGAAGCCAGGGGCGCCATCTCCTAGGGGCCATGCTCTTTGGGGAGGCGGCAATATTTTGGGGAGCTGGCTGACCCCCATGTTCAAAAGCAGAGGAGGACGCTGAGCACAGAGCCAAGTGCGTTGTGGCTACAGTAGTCATCTCCTTCTTCTCCTCTTGCCGTGGAGGGGAAGGAGTAGGGAAGTAGCCCCCAGCTAGTGGTGGTAGCAGGAGGAGGAGGAGCATCCATGGCCATTGAAACTGCGCTGCTACCACATTCAGCTCTACCCCCCAACTCCTCTGACATCCTGATGTCATCTGCACAAAGTGGCAACGTTGCCCCTCTATTCTTCAGAAGCTGGCGCTTCTGGTCAAAGCTGTGCTGTCACATGCTGGGAGCTTCTAGGGGCCACAGGTAAGAGCTGAGTGCAAGGTGGGGACTCAAGGTGGACAGAGTTATTACCCATCCCCTAACACCCCATACTATAATAATGACCCACCTAGTATGGCGCTGTAGTCTAAACCACTGGCCCTCTTGGGCCTTGCCGATCGGAAGGTCGGCGGATCGAATCCCAGCGACGGGGTGAGCTCCCATTGCTCTGTCCCAGCTCCTGCCAACCTAGCAGTTCGAAAGCACACCAGCGCAAGTAGATAAATAGGTACCGCTGCGGCGGGAAGGTAAACGGCGTATCTGTGCGCTCTGGCTTCCGTCACGGTGTCCCGTTGCACCAGAAGCAATTTGGTCCTGCTGGCGACATGACCCGGAAAGCTGTCTGTGGACAAACGCCGGTTCCCTTGGCCTGAATGCAAGATGAGTGCCACAACCCCATAGTCGCTTTTGACTGGACTCAGCCGTCCAGGGGTCCTTTACCTTTTTAGTATAATAATAATAATAAAAAGCAAAAAATAATGTTCACGGCTCGCCCACTTTTCCCTCTGGAGCCACCCACTCCAATGTGGCTCCTGTAAGATGACGTGGAAGGGAATGTGGCCATCAGACCAAAAAGCTCCCCCTGCCACGTGTACGGAATATAAATTTATGAGGGCGCAGCCAGTTTTCATTGGCAGATGCTTAGAAAAAGCAGACCAAAGCCACCAAAGGTTTATGCTGTAATAAATATGCTATTTAAGGGCCCACGATACCTTTCGTTGTCCTTAAAAAGCTAAAGGTAAAGGTCCCCTGACAGTTAAGTCCAGTCGCAGACGACTCTGGGGTGGCAGCGCTCATCTCGCTTTACGGGCCAAGGGAGCCGGCATTTGTCCACAGTTTTTCCGGGTGATGTGGCCAGCATGACTAAGCCGCTTCTGGCGAACCAGAGCAGTGCACAAAAACACCGTTTACCTTCCCGCCAGAGTGGTACCTATTTATCTACTTGCACTGACGTGCTTTCAAACTGCTAGGTTGGCAGGAGCAGGGACCGAGCAACGGGAGCTCACCCCGTCTCGGGGATTCGAACCGCTGACCTTCTGATTGGCAAACCCAAGAGGCTCAGTGGTTTAGACCACAGTGCCACCCGCGTCCCTTTTCTTGTCCTTACTGATGTGTAAATCTAATGAATAAAAGTTCCTGTTGTGGCATTACACGGAGCAAGCCGCCTGAGGGCAGCACCTGCTTATACTGTGCTGCGTCTCTTATTTAAGAAGCCGTCTTCTTCAGCTCAAACACATCTCACAGTTTAGCTCCTTCCACTAAATCATGGAGAGCTCCCCATGCCAACACATTTGCAGTGTCTCCTCCCTCAGCTACACGCCGTTCGCCTTTCCGTTCTGGTCTTTGTAAAAAAACTGATCTGGATAAAAAGCTGCGTTTGAGAGTTTTGCGCTGAGCACCTCCATCGCAAGGATCCTTCGGAAGGGAGTTGCTGCCAAGAGGGTTATGTGAAGGTGTATTTTGATGCGTTGAACAGAATGAAGGTTTGAGTCATGGCGGAGGGAAGAGCACCTGTACCAATTCAACAGGGCTTTGTTTGTCTTGTTGCTATTTTGTTCATGTTGTTTTATAGATATGAATGCTATCGTGCTTTGTGATTTTTATTTTATTTTATTAAAAATGTATAAGATTTTTCAATTTAAAGCACAAATCATTACATGGTTAAATTTTTTCATACTCCCCCCTCTCCCACCGAGGAGAGCAAAATATCCAAACCCCCCTCTCACAGGAGCACATATAATATCATTTCACATTTAACCCATCATTTTGCATAAATCATTGCTTAGTCCTGACCCTTTTCCTGGGCCAGGTATTCCTACTCCTTTCAATTTCATCTTTAAATTGACTTCCTCAAATCCCCCCCTGTTGACTTCAAAGTAAAAACATATTTCCCAGTTTTCCAATCATCTTCAAATCTAATTTACACTACATTTCTTTCCTCCTTATCATTTTTAAAATTATTAATACATCAAACTTAATTGCTTATATTTTCTTCTCTGCCTCAGCCTCAGTATACTTCTGAACTTTTCTAATTTCTTTAACCAATTTTAGTTATTCTAAACAGTAGTTTAAAAAAACTATCTCCCTTTTTCTACACCCTTCCCTCCCTCCGGCCTCAAAAATTTTGGCTAATAATTTTTTAACATTTCCCATTGCCGCAGTGTCCATATCCATTTGTCAAAACCATATAGAAAAAAAAATTCCATAAAATATATCCAGTCTTATTACCCTACTCCAACCCTTTCAAAAAAAAAAAAAACCCGAC
This sequence comes from Lacerta viridis, assembly GCA_900245905.1. Taxonomy (NCBI): domain Eukaryota; kingdom Metazoa; phylum Chordata; class Lepidosauria; order Squamata; family Lacertidae; genus Lacerta; species Lacerta viridis. Next base: position 155,002 of record OFHU01000273.1, read on the forward strand.
CCAGAAGTCAAAACTTGCTGGCTTCTGTTCCTGTCTATCCTCTTGCAGCATTATAACATTCTTGTGGTAAAGTGGCAAAGCCCTGAATGGTTGCACTTCTTTATCTTCCTTCTGGACCATGTCGTGCTTTGTGAATCCGACGATTTTTGGTGTAACTGTGATGTTTAGCTTATTTCTCAGTTGCTTCGTTAATAGTGTTACATAGATGGTCATTGTTTTATTTGGGACTGTTTCACTGACGATTTGTTGAGTATTCTATACGATCTGTGCTGTATTCGTGATGTTCCGTGATGTTAACTTTTTAAGCTTTTGTTTTTTTAAGCCGCTTTGGGAATCGATTGCAGCTCGGATGGCTTCAAAAGGGGACGAGACAAATTCGCAGAGAACGCCATCAATGGCTATTTGCCCATGATGGTTAAGTTCTGCCTCCAAACAGAGCCACCATGCCTCTGAAGAACATCTGCACAGGGGTGGAGATCTGCTTCAGGACTTGGGTCATGCCCGTGGGCTTCTCATTGGGGCATCCGGTTGACCACTGAGAACAGAGCGTGATGGGCCAATGGCTGGATCCAGAAGGCTCATCATAACTTCTTAACCTGCAAAAGCAATCTTCTTGGAAGGTCCATTCCACATGAGGTCAGAAATTGCCTTAACTTTGCAGCACTTACCTTCTGATGCAGTCAGGCCCTCTCTCTATCGCAGGGGTAGGCAACCTAAGGCCCGGGGGGCGGATGCGGCCCAATCGCCTTCTCAATCTAGCCTGCGGACAGTCCGGGAATCAGCGTGTTTTTACATGAGTAGAATGTGTGCTTTTATTTAAAATGCATCTCTGGGTTATTTGTGGGGCATAGGAATTCGTTCACCCCCCCCCAAAAAAAAATAGTCTGGCCCACCACATGATCTGAGGGACGGTGGACCGGCCCACGGCTGGAAAAGGTTGCTGGGCTGCATCAATAGGAGTATAGCATCTAGATCAAGGGAAGTAATAGTACCACTGTATTCCGCTCTGGTCAGACCTCACCTGGAATACTGTGTCCAGTTCTGGGCACCACAGTTCAAGAAGGATACTGACAAGCTGGAACGTGTCCAGAGGAGGGCAACCAAAATGGTCCAAGGCCTGGAAACGATGCCTTATGAGGAACGGCTTAGGGAGCTGGGTATGTTTAGCCTGGAGAAGAGAAGGTTAAGGGGTGATATGATAGCCATGTTCAAATATATCAAAAGGATGTCATATAGAGGAGGGAGAAAGGTTGTTTTCTGCTGCTCCAGAGAAGCGGACACGGGGCAATGGATTCAAACTACAAGAAAGAAGATTCCACCTAAACATTAGGAAGAACTTCCTGACAGTAAGAGCTGTTCGACAGTGGAATTTGCTGCCAAGGAGTGTGGTGGAGTCTCCTTCTTTGGAGGTCTTTAAGCAGGAGGCTTGACAGCCATCTGTCAGGAATGCTTTGATGGTGTTTCCTGCTTGGCAGGGGGTTGGACTGGATGGCCCTTGTGGTCTCTTCCAACTCTAGGATTCTATGATCCGACCCCTGCTCTATTGCCTTTCCTTTTCCAACAAGCCTTTTAAGTGGAGGTCTTTTTTTATCCCTGCCAATCTCTCTATTGGATTTGAAATAGTCCTCATATATGAAATTGTTCTATGCCAGTTTTCATTGTCAGTGGGTTTATTATTCAATTGCTTTTAGGGGCTTCACAGGAAATGTATTTTAAAAAATAATAATAATAATAATGGCACAATTTTTATGTGTAACACCAAACACATCTGGAACAAGACACACAGTAAACAAGCAAAAAAGCCAACTTTTTGTTACATTTATTTCTATAAATTTGTACAAAAATCTTTTCTTTTTTTAAGAATGTACAGTATTTCCATGAAATGCCCAAAGAATTGAGCGTTTCCTGTCCTCTATACATGTTCAGGATCACAAGGGAACAAGAACTCAGGAACCGAAGCGCCCGTTTTCTACGTTACCCAAAGGCACATTTTAAGAGCTTCGATCGTTCTCAATGATTAAAACAATTGAAGGCGGCAGGTTACACATGCAAGTAGTGCAATACGCTTAAATATATATATTTAATATATCTGTATGCAGACATTGGGCTCTGAATATATTTCCCTACGAAGCATCAGTCAACATCCATGTAAACATTCAAAAACAGTCAATACTTTGTGCAGAACAGCCACTTTTATATACATTCATCACCGAATTGAAGAATAATCACCACGTTCTTCAAAAGCCAGAGAAATCCTCAGAGTTAACAGGTGCGATGTTTTGCCAAAAAAGTGTTCCATCTTCCAAGGGTTCCTGCTAGATTAAAACTCTTCTCTTTTCCATTTCTGGGTCACCGACAGAACTCCTATGCTTTCAATAGGTGCACAGCTAAGGAGACAGGTAACTGCTTAAGTTCTATACCCACAGCCCCAACAAGGTGAAAGGACCTTTGCAAAGTAACACGAGCCAAAGGGACGTGTTTTCTGCCCCAGATAACTTTCCAAGTCCGTACATGGCTACCCTCAAAGAAACCTGGGAACTAGAGTTTGCTCAGCGTGCTGGAAACTGAGAACGCTGTCAGGTCAACTACTGTTCTCGGGATTCCTGGGGGGTGGGGTGGGATAGAGCCGTACCTGTTAAAAGTGGCATAAATGTGCTTTAAACTGATAGTGCGTATGGGACCTTGGGGCAGTGGAGGAGACTTTAGGAAAAGAGGGAGGAGAGAGACGGGGAGGCAAGTTGGGATGAGCAAATACATGTTTTCATTTCAGCTGCGGACGACTCTCCAAGTATCGCTGGACTGCTGTCCATCCATCCGTCCCCACCCCTGAGTTTTGACAATGCTGGCTGGGGCTGATGAGAGATGGGAGTCATAGCTGTCAAGTTTCGGATTTGAAAATAAGGGATCAGCAGTCTCACCTATCCCGGGGACAGTCACATGTCAGTGGTGGGCGGAGCCAGAAGCAAAAGTGGGCGGAGCAGCAATGTAAACTCCAAGCGGGCTCGGGCAAAGAGGAGGGCAGCCATGTGCTCCGCGCAATGGAGCCCCATCGTCTTCTTGTCTGATCCCATCAAAACAGGACAGGAAGCAGCAGCTGCTCAAAGGCAGCCAGGCTCCGCCCGCCAGCTAACCCTATTGGCCGGCTGAGGGGCTCGGCGGCAACGGATAGGGGCTGATGCAGGGGGAGGAATACACCCCCCTGTAAGCACGGGAAACGGCTCCCACTTGCTTTGAGGGCTGAGGCTTTTCTCTCCAAGTAGGCGAGGTCTTCCCACCCAGTCCCTGGCCAGCAGGGGAGGAGCTGCTTCCATTAAAAACGGGAAATTTAAGGGAAATAAAAAATAAGGGAGAGCAGCGGGAAACTGCTTAAAATAAGGGAGAATCCCGGGGGAAACTGGATACTTGACAGCACTGGATGGAGTCCCCCATCACTGATCTAATGGTGTGTGGTCCGAGGCTTCAGAGAATAGGTGTGTTCTTGGGAGGGATTTTGAATGGGGTAACTGGAGAGGAAGTTGGGAATTATTTAAGAGAGCAGAGTACCTTTGGGGAGATGAGTCCTTGCAGGGGAAGGAAAGCCTGTGAGTGATGAAATAAGGGTAGAAAGGGCAAGGCGAGCTTGAAATCAGGGACTGGGAACCTGTTTTGCAGCCTGTGGAACTGGAGGAAGCTGCTCCCATATTATGCCAGCGGTGGCCAGGGCCAGAGGCAACTGCAGACACAGCAACAAATCTGAATTTTACCTTTGTAGAGTAGGAGGGGAGTCTTAGGGGGCCAAACAGAGGAGCCTTGAGGGCCGCATGCACTTGGCCCCTGGGATGGGTAATGGGCAAAGAGATGGAAGGCGGATTTCCCCTCTTAGGTGTTCCAATAACAGGGGAAAGCTAAGCATTGTGATTTTCTCCCACTCCTGTACCTGTTAAAAGCACAGGAAGAAGAAGAATTTGGATTTGATATCCCGCTTTATCACTACCCGAAGGAGTCTCAAAGCGGCTAACATTCTCCTTTCCCTTCCTCCCCCACAACAAACACTCTGTGAGGTGAGTGGGGCTGAGAGACTTCAGAGAAGTGTGACTAGCCCAAGGTCACCCAGCAGCTGCATGTGGAGGAGCGGGGAATCGAACCCAGTTCACCAGATTACGAGTCCACCACTCTTAACCACTACACCATGCTGGCTCCCTGTAGCTTCACTGTAGAAAAGAAGTTCACAACCCAGTCATTCTCTCATACGCACATGCGTGCACACACACAAACACACACACACTCACACACAGAGCGTAGCGTAGTGTAATTGTGGCTCGTTACAAGCACAAAGGGACACGGGTGGCGCTGTGATCTAAACCACTGAGCCTAGGGCTTGCTGATCAGAAGGTCGGCGGTTCGAATCCCCGCGAACGGGGTGAGCTCCCATTGCTCGGTCCCTGCTCCTGCCCACCTAGCAGTTCGAAAGCACGTCAAAGTGCAAGTAGATAAATAGGTACCGCTCCGGCGGGAAGGTAAACGGCATTTCTGTGCGCTGCTCTGGTTCGCCAGAAGCGGCTTAGTCATGCTGGCCACATGACCCGGAAAAACTGTCTGTGGACAAACGCCGGCTCCCTCGGCCAGTAAAGCGAGATGAGTGCCGCAACCCCAGAGTCGTTCGTGACTGGACTTAACTGTCAGGGGTCCTTTACCATTTTTTACAAGCACAAAAGCTGCGCATGCCAATTGCCAGTTCTTGGTTTTGCTTGAAAATATCGCTGGCTTTCAAAGCATTTCTTTGGGAGGCACACAAAGGAGTGTGCCGTCTTTAAAAAGGCCAGATCTGCACAGAAAGACACCAGGAAAGCCGACACGAGAGGAGGCAAAGAGAGGAGATTTGTGGGGACCAGCAAGGTCCTTTTTCAGAGACGGTCGTTGGTTCCCAGCCTCATTTACACAATTCGGAATTTGCATTGCTTGTGCTTTCAGGAGGGGCATTTCTCAACCAGAAACCCCCTTGTGCTACAAAACATATGTTGGGGAAAATAGCAGTAATGTACCAATAGGAGTTGCTACAGCACCACTGGCAAAGGGCAGAAAAAACCCAGTGTGGACACAGAAATGAGTGGATTGCAGAACAAACAAATGTGGGCTATGGGGTTTGCAAAACCAGGGAAACAGTGGGAGCTGCCCGTGCAATGTCTGTCTTTTCTATGGAATAATGAGGACTAGCAACCTGCTTTCCCCAGCTGAAATAGCAAACCTTGCAATGGGCGATTCAGAACCCAGAAACGGCCCGTGGTACGACTTCCTTCCCAAAACACTCTTGCTTTCATCCCCTTTGTCCCTAACCACTTTGGTCCATCTTCCCTTCTGCTGTAAAAATCAGTACGAAGGAAAAGATCGTGCGGAGGAAGCCGCCTGGCTACCCGGGGCGGCACACCCGGAGGTGTGGTTTCACTCCCAGCACGCATGCGCAGTGTGCGTATGGCGCATGCGTGCTGGGAGCGGCGCACTGCCGGCGGGCAAGCCCCGAGCAAGCCCGTCGGGGCGGAGGTGAGCCAGGGAGGGGCGCCCAGAGTGTCACCCTCTCCAGGGTTGTACCCGAGGCTCCCCACCCCCTTCACCCCCCTCCCTACGCCACTGCGTCCACGCTCCTGCTTTCCCCCAGGAAAAACCCTCCGTTTACCACTGAATCAGAGCCAACGTCAACAGGGTTTTCTACAGATTGCCGTTGGTTCTGATTCAGAGGCAAAGAAGCCTTTTCCCGGGGAAAGCCATGGGGCGAATGGAAAACCACTGGGGCCCACTTGCTTTCTAAACTCGGGACATGCAGCAGCGTGGACGAGCCCATCATCGGATTGCAGAAAATCACACACAGGGTGGGGGGTTAAACAGGGGCACTGGGCTAGAGGGGTTCTCGTATTCCACCCCCCCCCCCCGCCACTGCTGCTCACAACACAAAGTCCTCAGCCTAGAGGGCCGGTCCAACTCCACAGGCAACCCACGTGGCCGCCGAAGGCAGCAATATTGTTTCAGTGTGCCAATGAGGCAGCGGTCAGTTCACGGGGATGGAAACACTTGCTACATTAGATGCGTAGCTCCGCTGGCAGCGCATGAGACTCTTAATCTCAAGGTTACTGGTTCGAGACCCACATTGGGCAAAAGATTCCTGACTCTTGTGGTCCCGTCCAACTCTACACTTCTACAATTCATCCATCCCCAAATAAGTGCTTTGCCCCCACCCTGTGTTTTGGTTTTGCAAGCGGCAGAACTTAGGAGGCAGCCGGGCTCTGCATGCCTTGCTAACTCCTAACTTAAATCTCTGGTGATCTCCAATTAAAAAGGGATTCTCTGCCTTCAGAGCCATGTCAGCAAAGAGCAGTCAGCGCTGAGCTACACGGGCTCATAGCTTGAGTCGACTTGGGGCAGCTTCCAACGTCCAAGCTGCCCGGCTGCTCCGAGCTCAACGACACTGTCTAACGGTTAACAAAAGGCAAAACAAGGGATTTCCCTCGGGGAGGACTTAAAAACCGAGTGCCGTTGCTGGAGGCTGGGCGGATCTGTTCCAAAGAGAAAATACAATGGTTTCTAGCGAGGTCTAAAGCTTTGATAGTTAGACAACTTTTTTTTCCTTCCTTTTATCCTTTTGAAAGCTCACGCGGGCATCCGCGCTCGCCTCCCCGATTCACAGACCAGAACACACACGGAAAACAACTTGGGCTCCGGCAGAGAATTGTCTTTTGACGCCGCATTTGCCAAGCGACTCGCTGCCCAAAAAAGAAAAAAAGCGCAGGAGCGAAAGCACCCGGGTTCCCTCCCCGTGGCGGTCAGTTGACTTCCAAGACCTCTGTCTCCGGCAGGCCAAATTTCGTCTTGTACTTGTCAAAGAGTCTGATCAGAGAGCTGACATAGAGGCTGTGATAAAAGTCTACTTCCTTCTGGCTCGGGTTATCGACTTTGGGGACGGTAATGGGCTCCCCAACTGAAATGGAGAAAGGGGAAACAGGAAAAACGTTAAGACGCATTGCAAGGGGTTGGACTAGATGACCCTTGGGGTTCCCCTCCGACTCTACAGTTCTACGATTCTAAGCATGTTAAGAGCGTGAAAAGGATCCCTGTGGCTGGATCAGGCCAAAGTCACACCCTCTTCTCACTGTGGCCAACCAGAGGCCCTTCCTGGGAAATCCACAAGCAGAATTCAATACAGTGGTACTTTGGTTTGCATACGTTTTGGATTACGAACACGTCAAACCCGGAAGTGCGTGTCCTGGTTTGCAACATTTTTTTGATTACAACCCCTTTTTTTAGGATTACGAACAATAATTTTTGGGGGGAGGCCCCATTGGCAAAAGCGTGCCTTGGGTTACAACCTGTTTTGGTTTACAAACGGACCTCCGGAACGGATTATGGTTGTAAACCAAGGTACCACTGTAATAATAATTAATTAATAAATAATAATAATAATAATTTATTATACCTCGCCCATCTGGCTGGGTTTCCCCAGACACTCTGGGCGGCTCCCAGCAGGATATTAAAAACACGATAAAACATCAAACATGACAAACTTCCCTAAACAGGGCTGCCTTCAGATGTCTTCTAAAAGTCAGATCGTTGTTTGTTCCTTTGACATCTGATGGGAGGGCGTTCCGCAGGGCGGGCGCCACCACCGAGAAGGCCCTCTTCTGCCTGGTTCCCTGCAACCTCATTTCGCCTTCCTCAGTTCCCAGCGACTGGTATTCAGAAACATTCCATGCCTCCAAGGCTCAGCAGAGCCAAAGCACAGTTACCATATTTTTCCGTGCATAAGACGAGGTTGTTTTTTTAATTAAAAAATTATGTTAAAAATTGGGGCTTGTTGGGGGTGGGTGGGTGGGTGATTGGTTGCAGGCATGAGCAGGAGATTCTCAGTGGCAATAGGGTGGGTGATTGGAGGCTGTTTGCAATTGGGTGGTCAATCGACGGCTTCTGCGACGCTTGCTGTGGCCAGTGTCGGTGCGGTGGGTGAGCGATTTTCATCAACCCCCCCCCAAAAAAGCTCAACAACACTGGGCAGAACCCCCAAAAAAGCCCTTGGCAATCTTCCCCCCCCCCCATTTTCTTAATATTGAGTCCCCTAAATAGGGGGTGGTCTTATACACAGAAAAATACGATAATTCGGTAAGGCTGAGCCCCTCGCACTAAGGGGGAACTTCTAGGCTGAGTGAAATCCGACATGGAAAAAGGGGAATATTCAGAGCAGGCTTCCTCAAACTCGGCCCTCCAGATGTTTTGAGACTACAATTCCCATCGTCCCTGACCACTGGTCCTGCTAGCTAGGGATCATGGGAGTTGTAGTCCCAAAAACATCTGGAGGGACAAGTTTGAGGAAGCCTGATTCAGAGCATCCTCAATTTGTTCATCGCCTTGTCTCAGGGCGACGTACAGTAAAGACAGTTTGAAAGCACAAAAAAAGGCAAATACGTTTAGGACAGGCACCCCCAAACTCGGCCCTCCAGCTGTTTCGGGACTACAACTCCCATCATCCCTAGCTAACAGGACCAGTGGTCAGGGATGATGGGAACTGTAGTCCCAAAACAGCTGGAGGGCCGAGTTTGGGGGTGCCTGGTTTAGAAGAAAACCTGGAGAGCACCAGGTTGGCAAAGGCTGATGATGTACGGAACGGAAGGCGTGTCCGTTTCCTTCCGCGGACTGCGATCCTTACCGACAGTGGTGATGGGCTTGGGATATGGCAGAAGCCCCCAGCTGTTGGGGGAGAAAAGTCCTTGTCCGTGGAAAACGCAAGGGGCCACGCCGATGTACTTCTGGAACTTCTTCTGAACCCAGCGCCCCCACGATCCCTCCTCAAAGATCACCTGCTTGTAGACTTCGTTCTCGCCAAAGGAATACACAGGAACCAGATCCGCTCTGGGAGAGAGGTGTGAAAATCAGGGTGGATTTGATTTAAATCACTAGTCAGTAAGACTTTATTTTATTTTTTATTTTTTACAGAAAGACTCATTCCTTGCTGGCATAACCTTACTATTTACAAACCAGATGAAGGTTTCGTTTTTGGAATAACCAATTTCCAGAGCAGTTTTTCACAGTTACATCGAAAATTACTGATTTGGTTACGCTATTCGAAATACATAGAGACAGACAATTATGTAATTGTGGTGAGGTTTCGTAAGTTAACTGTTCATATTTGGACAACTTTTCTGCTGTACTTTATTGGAAGGAGAAAAACAATCATTTCCTTAATAACAATTTAAACAATTTATTTAACTAAAACAATAACATATAGCATATGTATCCATGTTTGTTAACTGATGTGGTTAAACGATTAAAAAAAAACTTAGACTTGAGTTTTAGCACACATGAAAAACTTAAAACAAATCCTTATTTCCTGATGAATAGCCTTTGGACTATAATGTAACTTAAATAGAAAACTATCTTTAGAAAGATTTTTTCCTCCAAAAGCATTTTATTTTAAAAATCCGATTTAAATAATAATTAAAAATCTGATTTAATTTTTTTTAAAAAAAACTTTTTTTTTATTTTTATTTTTAGAAAATGATTGATTTTTATCCACCCTGGATATAATTCCACTCTATCAGTGGAACAAGCATTTCACGTCATTTCATTTCACTTTTAGTTCGTGTATACCTCCTTTTTATATTGTTATACGCAAGGCAAGTCGAAGAAACAGTGGAGATCGCACACGTTTTTAACAATCTGACCCAATACAAAAAAAACATTATTTTAAAGTGACTTTATTTTAAAGTAATAAGTTACCAAAGAGACCACCGTAAACAGATGGAACCATGGGCAGGATTTTGATTTCACTTGCAGCGTCACAATTACCATGGATAATATGGACTGATATAAAAGTTACGAGTTTTGGAAGAAGATGCAGTTTTAAATCCTTAAAACGGGACCCCATGGAGAATGTGGGGGACAGTCCTGAGATTCTATGAAATCTCTGTATATGGATATGTATTTGGATTTTCATAACTTTGTATTGGTAAAATCAAATAAAAATGATTTCAAAATAAAAAATAAAGTAATGCTCAATAATCCAGTGTTTTTCAACCACTGTTCCGCGGCACACTAGTGTGCCACGAGATGTTGCCTGGTGTGCCGTGGGAAAAATTGAAAAATTCAAGAGAATTACTTTATATATAGTCAATATAGGCACAGAGTTAATTTTTTAACATTTTCTAATGGTGGTGTGCCTCATGATTTTTTTCATGAAACAAGTGTGCCTTTGGCCAAAAAAGGTTGAAAAACACTGCAATAATCCATTCGGATATAATAGTACGCAATCAAATTAAATATCAGCAAATAATAATTAAATAGAAATTCACTCTTTTAAATGATTTCTAGACTGTAATTGATAAAAAATAACAGCAAGCTGCAGGGCATAAAATAACGCGATACGAATCGAGACGCAATTGCGTATCTACTGATCACAATCAAAGATTAAGGCCGCTCTCTCGCCTGCTTACCCGTGGCGCAACGCCAGCTTCACAAAGCCCTTCCGGTGCCTCAGGGTCACCGAGTTTTTGCCGGGGGCGCAGTTCAGGGACTCGGCAGCGCCCCCCACCACAATCACAATGGCGTTGCCGCTCCCGTTTTTGGAAAGGATGTAGTCTATGGTGTCCCGGTTCACAGGGCAAATACCTGAACGTTCGGAGAGAGAAAGAATTTTCAGACAAAGGGGAGAATCATAAAATTGTAGAAGGGACCCGAAGGGGTCATCTACTAACCCAACTCCCTGCAATGCAGGAATATGCAGCTGTCCCATACCGGTGATCGAACCTGCAACCTTGGCGTTATCTGCACCAGGGCCAGATTTAGGTTTGATGAGGCCCTGAGCTACTGAAGGTAATGGGGCCCTTTATATGTCCAGCTGTCCTTTGTCAACAACAAATTGTCGCTGTTTTTTGTGTTGAATATATGCTATATGGTAATTTATGGACCTAATAGGTATCATTAGGTGATTAGGCGGGTGGCTCTGTGGGTTAAACCACAGAGCCTAGGGCTTGCTGATCAGAAGGTCGGCGGTTCGAATCCCCGCGACGGGGTGAGCTCCCGTTGCTCGGTCCCAGCTCCTGCCCACCTAGCAGTTCGAAAGACATCAAAGTGCAAGTAGATAAATAGGTACTGCTCGGCGGAAAGGTAAACGGCGTTTCCATGCGCTGCTCTGGTTCACCAGAAGCGGCTTAGTCATGCTGGCCACATGACCCAGAAGCTGTATGCCGGCTCCCTCGGCCAATAAAGCGAGATGAGTGCCACAACCCAAGAGTCGTCCGCGACTGGACCTGATGGTCAGGGGCCCCTTTACCTTTAGGTATCTAAAGCCATTTGCACATGTTGCCATGCAACCAGTCCATGCAGAATGTAGGCACCCTATATATAGAAAGGAGCAAACCAGTGATATTTTAGGGAGCAGGCTAGCAGGCAGGGCCCATGACTTACATCATAGGAGCCTACACAACACAAAACACTGCTGCTGTATGTAGGTTTTATTTTATTTCTTTTTTATCTTATATTTTTGGAAATGTACATCCTGCGGAAGGAGGTCGGGTGCCGCAGGGCCCTAGTCTCGTGGGACAGAGTATTCCACCAGGTCGGAGCCAACACTGAAAAAGCCCTGGCCCTTGTGGAGGATAATCTGGCTTCTTTTGGGCCCGGGACCCTTAAGCTATTGTTATTTGTGGACCTTAAGGTCCTCTGTGGGGCATACCAGGAGCATATTTAGGCTGTCTCTGCTTTCCTTTCTCCATAAACACAAAAGCGACTGTAGGCTGTCACACCTTCGAATGCTAATAGGGTTGCCAGGTCTGCTTCCAAAAAATAGTGGACAAGCGGGGGTGTGTGTGTGTTAAATTAAATTAAATTATATATTTTCTTACAAACATTTTAACACGTATTAAAATACCATTTCATCATAAAGCTTTTGAATAAAAAAAATGTCCACTATTTTGTGAAAAAAAATAGTGAACATAATGTGAAAAAGTGGACTGTCCACCCAAATAGTGGACACCTGGCAACCCTAATTATGCTAAACCCCCCCCCCCAAAAAAGTGAGTTTCCTTCCTGGCCAAGACAAATAGCCAAGGGCAAACAGACTGGGCAACGCTCCAGATCTTTCCACATCACTGGCCTCCCTACTGAAGGTGAGGGAGAGGAAGCAAGAAGCGTGCAATTGGGCGGGTGGGTGGGGGGTTTGAGGCTCCTTTAATCCTGGCCAGGGTCCTCCCGGGTCCCCATCTGGCGGCTTGGGGAGAGGCTGGGGCCTCAGCAAGCGGCCAACTGCTCCAGGCAGCCTGCAAAGCTAGCAGGCAAGAAACAACCCTGCATTGAATCTTCTCCGTATTACACACACACACACACATCCAGCCCTCTTCTAAACCAGAAGGAGAAATACAAACAACATGAACAACAACAGTGGCTTCATTGCTCTTTTTCGCCGCAAACGGCCTTGGACTCTTTTTCCTTCTTTGGCCACATAGAAACGCTCTTGTAAATAAATGTGCAGACGTGAGTGGACCAATGTTTTATATATGCCGTAAGCCACCCAGAGTGGCTGGGGAAACCGAGTCAGATGGGCAGGGTGTAAATAATAAAATGGTGGTTGCTGTTGTTGTTGCTAACCCAGATAATGAGCATTTTCATTTAAATGTGCCAAGCAACAGGGATGAGAAGCTTGGGGTTCATCTACATCAATATTGTCTGCACTGACCGGCAGCGGCTCTCCAGGGTTTATTATTATTAACCCAGATTATGAGCATTTTCATTTAAATGTGCCAAGCAACAGGGATGAGAAGCTTGGGGTTCATATACATCAATATTGTCTGCACTGACCGGCAGCGGCTCTCCAGGGTTTATTATTATTAACCCAGATAATGAGCATTTTCATTTAAATGTGCCAAGCAACAGTGATAAGAAGCTTGGGGTTCATCTATATCAGGTATCCCCAAACTCAGCCCTCCAGATGTTTTGGGACTACAACTCCCATCACCCCTAGCTAACAGGACCAGCTTGTAGTCCCAAAACATCTGGAGGGCTGAGTTTGGGGGTACCTGATATAGATGAACCCCAAGCTTCTTATCTCCGTTGCTTGGAACATTTAAATAAAAATGCCTGATCTATATCAATATTGTCTGCACTGACCGGCAGCGGCTCTCCAGGTTTTATTATTATTAACCCAAATAATGAGCATTTTCATTTAAATGTGCCAAGCAACAGGGGTAAGAAGCTTGGGGTTCATCTACATCAGTATTGTCTGCACTGACCGGCAGCAGCTCTCCAGGGTTTCAGACAGGGAATCTTCCCCAGCCCTATTGAACATGGGACTTTTTGCATGCCAAGCGAATTGTACCCCCACTGAGCCACATTCCTTTGTTAAAAGGTAAGGGTAAAGGATCTCTGGACGGTTGAGTCCAGTCAAAGGCGACTCTGGGGTTGCGGCGCTCATCTCACTTTTCAAGCCGAGGGAGCCGGCGTTTGTCCGCAGACAGCTTTCCAGGTCATGTGGCCAGCATGACTAAACCGCTTCTGGCGCAACGGGACACTGTGACGGAAACCAGAGCGCACGGAAACGCCGTTTACCTTCCCGCCACAGCGGTACCTATTTATCTACTTGCACTGGTGTGCTTTCGAACTGCTAGGTTGGCAGGAGCTGGGACAGAGCAACGGGAGCTCGCTCCGCCGCAGGGATTCGAACCGCCGACCTTCCGATCGGCAAGCCCAAGAGGCTCGGTGGTTTAGACCCCAGCGCCACCCGTGACTTATTGCCGTGTTGAGAAAGCACCGCGCCAGCAGGTTTTCTAATCCTTACCCCCAGACATCAAGTAGTCCCTCAAAATGGGCATCCTGAAATTCCCGGCTAACGTAGCGAGGTACGGCCGTATCCCAGGAAACTTCTGGCTCACGCCCGTGGCTTCAGTGCTGAAGTTGCAGAAGGCGCCCAGCCCCATGATGCCGTGCGGGTGGTAACCGAAGATGTAATTCCTGTGCGTCGCCAAGTTGTGGGTTTTTACGAGCTGAGGAGGGAGGTGGAGAGACAGGGATAAAATAACTGGGCATTACCGAAACAGACATTAAAAAAACAAGACTTTAAACTTTTCCAATATGCAGTGACTGCGGCGGGAATCTTAACAGCACAAAATTGGAAGCAAGAAGAAACACCGGCAAAGGAAGAATGGACAGTGAAATTACTGGAGTATGCGGAATTGGACAAAATGACGGGAAGAATCCGAGAACAGCGGGACCAGAAACTCATCAAAGACTGGACTAAATTTACGAATTATTTAGAAGACAATGGTATTCAATCAAATACGTTGACAGGACCGCAAGACGCTCTGTAGGCTGTCGAAGAAATGTCGTCGCAAGAAATGAAATTACGGCGATTAAGTTGGATATGACGATTTAAAGCAATGATTGAGTTAAGAAGTACAGTATAAAGCAACAGATTATTAGAAAATCACGTGGAGGGTTTGAGGGAAGTCACGGACTTAAAAGGCCAAAATGTTATCCTTTAAAATTTGTATTTTCCTCACATCTTGGTTGGACTTCCTCCTATCTCCCCCTTGTGAATACCTATGAAGGTAGTGGGTGTTTTTTTGTGTGTTGTTGTTATTGTAGTTGTTATGTTGTTGTTGTTTTGGTTATGTTAAAATTTTTCAATAAATATTATTTAACAAAAATAAAATAAAAGGCCAAAATGTTAAATGAATGGAAAGATAAATGTGAAAGTTTTTCCTCAATGTATTTATATAAAAACAATAAAAATGATATTTATAAATAAATAAATAATTGTAAAGCTACTTCACCGGAACAGAAGAAATGCAAGCTACTTGCACTGAAATGGGAAGAAAAGTTGCCCCCTTGAGATGGAGAGATGGAGAGAGAGAGAGAGAGAGAGGTCGGTCTCGGCAGTTTGTCTAGCTTAGGAATGTCAACTAGATCTTGACCACGGCAGCTCAGTTTACATGCCCTAAGAATCCATAAACCCCACGTTGCTGTTCCGTCCCCAGATAGCTAGGTAAGACGTCAAGAACAAAAACAGAAAAAAAACCTGTCTGGTTGAACAGCCTTCTTTCCTTTGCTGTTGCGTCAGAAAAAACAAAAGGCTCTCCATCACAAGAATAATACGATAAAGGTCTTCTCTCGCATTACAGGCTCAGAGACACACTCAAGACCATTTCTTAAAAGGTGCGCGTGGCCTGCCGCTGTTTGAAAACATGCGCATTTGGGCAGAGTTATTGATCAGCGGTAGTTCCCTGACAAGCGAAAACCGGGCAGCAGATTCATGTAACGTAAGGAACAGGGAGCCAGCATTCAAAATCTGCCAGGTGCCAGGCTATCGGTCACTTGCGACCAAGTGAAGATGCCCAGGTGCCAGGATGCGTGCCTGATGTCTCTACCATC
The DNA here is from genome assembly GCA_900245905.1 of Lacerta viridis. Classification (NCBI taxonomy): domain Eukaryota; kingdom Metazoa; phylum Chordata; class Lepidosauria; order Squamata; family Lacertidae; genus Lacerta; species Lacerta viridis. The sequence continues at coordinate 170,380 of OFHU01000273.1, forward strand.
TGTGAGATGCATGCCTGGGGATCCTTGGATCGGGACTGTTTTCACACACGAGCAACACACCCTGAAGAATTCTGTTATATTTTATCTGCCCAATCGCAATTCCTCAGGGCCATTCTCAGGATCCCCCCTTCCGTTGCGGGTGCGGTCATGAGATTAGAGACCGGCTGCCAAGCCTTTAGGTATGTGGCCCTGAAAGCGAAATTATGGCTATGGCTCAAGTTATGCTTTAGACCGGTGGGTTTGGCCCCTCTGATACTGAGGGATAATTTTAAATCACCATGGGAAGGGGAGGTGGTGGAGGAAGTGCAGAAGTGCGGACTGTCCTCCCTTTATATAGAGTCCATGACGTATAGACATGCTAAAGCGGTGATCGCTCAGAGATTGGGGGATATCGCCAGACACGAGGACATAGCCCGCGTGAAACCTGGGATGTTTCTGGGGGAGCAGGTGTATCGGGCTGCCCGTTACCTGGCGGATATCCACTATGTGGAATACCGCAGACTTCTCACTGCGGCCAGACTGAACGTTCTTGACTCGGCGGTTTTGAGGGGAAGATTTAGAGGAGTTCCATATGATCAGAGAACGTGCCATTGTGCTTTAGGAGAGGTAGAATCCACAGAACACATTCTACTGAGTTGTCCCTTTTATAACGATTTAGGGCAATATCTCATAGCCCCATATTTATCTCAGTTTAGGTCTCGATTAAGAGAATAAGCTGAATAAGCCCACTGGGAAAATAGCCTTATCTGTGGCTAAATTCCTCTTCCTGGTGCTCAAGTGTCGGAAGCGCAAAATCGAATGCCTCGATGTGGGTTATCTGTATGAGGTTTACTAGTGCTGTCCTATTTTAATTGTGTATCCCTCTGATGTTTTTTTAGTTCTATAATTTTGTATTGAGAAATGTTTTCCCCCCCTCTTCTTTCTGACTATCGGTCGAATAAAGGATATGTATGTATGCGTGTATGTATTTTATCTGCACAATCAGAATGGATTTCGGGAACCCGAAAAGTCGTGTTGGAAAATACAACTTCTGAGCCGCCTGGCCCCCGAATGGCAACTAGGCGTTCCGTTTCGGCGACTGTAACCCTGGCTTAAGGAGCCATTTGGCACCTAGCTTATATACCTTGAGGTTTTTTAACACTGCATGGAACAGACGCCACATCTCCCAGTAGTAAGAAGAACACACATTATACAGAGATGGGGAGCCGGTGACACAACGGGTGTTGCAGGACTACAACTCCCATCACCCCCGAACAATGGCTACCGTAGCCGGGAGTGATGGGAGTTGGAGTCCCAACAACATCCAGAGGTTCACACAGGATATAGGACCCTTCCAGGCAACCTGATATGCTTGCAGAAATCTTAGGGGAAGGCTACAGCAACACAGCCTCTGCAGAGGTAGCGCAGAGGCTCCAAGCATCTGAGAGACTCGCCCCGCCCCCATGGGCAGCTCGCCCCGCCCCCCACGGGCAGATTGCCCTTCCCCCATGGGCGGATCACCCCGCCCCCGCACCAGGCACCCGAGCGGCTCGCTACGCTGCTGGCTAGAGGACAACAGCACTGCAAAACCAGGGCAACCCCCCCCCCCAAAAAAAATTGTGGTGTCAAATGGTACAGGCTTACAGCAGGAATCTACAGTACATGCACCAAGTGGAAACAAAGCAATGCGCCTGCCCAGAAATCTGCAAACATAAATGGTACAGTCATACCCCGGGTTGCGCACACCCCGGGTTGTAGGGTTAAGAACACCCGCAACCTGGAAGCGTTTCCGGAGCGCGTGCGACCCCCCGGATGCGCAAAACGCTTCTGTGCACTTCTCGCATGTGCAGAAGCGCTCAAATCGCGCTACTTCCGGGTTTTTTCTTGGGGGGGGGGCGTTCGTGTTAAGCATAATCTGGAATGGATCGAGTGCATAACACGGGGTACCACTGTACTGAAAGCAGGATCCCCTATGACCATCAAGAGCACAAATAACAGCAATCATAAATGAAAATGTTATCCGAGCCCCTTTCGTTGTGCATTTACAGGCAGAGAACGTGGGTCAGGTGGTTTTACCGTGCCTGAAGCAAGAAAAACAACAAAACCAGCCTGTCTTGTTCTGTGCCTTTTAACAGCCTTTTCTATCGAAATCGGCAAGTTAAGCGCAACACAACGTAACTTCGCTTGACGGGTGGTCTGGTAACCTCAAGGTGAGATTATTGCAACACGTTATACTTAGGGGCTTCCTCTAAAGGCTGTTCAGAAACTTCAGCTGGTGAAGAATTCTGAAGCCAAACTGGTCACCGGGGCAAGAAGGTTTGAGCATATTATAACCGATCCTGGCCCGACTGCACTGGCTGCCAATTAGTTTCCGCGCCCAATTCAATGCGCCGGTTCTGACCTATAAATCGGCTCAGGGCCGCAACACCTCAAGGATCACCTCTCTCTATATAAACCCACCCGGACCCTGACATCATTATCTAAGGCCCTTCTTCGTGTGCCTCCACCACAAGAGGTCCGGAGGGTGGGAAAACAAGAAAGGGCCTTTTCTGTGGTGGCTCCTTCTTTTTGGAATGCTGTCCCCAGGGAGGCTCGCCTGGTGCCTTAGTTTCAAATCTATAGGTGCAAGGCGAAAATTCTTCTCCTGGCCTTTGGCTAATTAAACAATCTATGGCCTTTTAAACCAGGAGAGAATATTGTTTACACCTGTTACTATGTTATGAGTTTTGGCTTTTTTAAAATTATAAACTGCCTTGTGATCCTCGGATGGAGAGTGCTACAGAAATATTTTTGTTGTTGTTGCTTATAATATCTTGCTTGAATTAGATATATTTTGAACACAGGATTGGTTGTAGAATGGAAGTTAGATAGTTTTGAGTTTAAGTGTTAGGATTAGGATAAGAGATAGATTTAAGTATTTTAAAACAAAATCAAAAATTCTTTCCAGTAGCACCTTAGAGACCAACTGAGTTTGTTCTTGGTATGAGCTTTCGTGTGCATGCACACTTCTTCAGATACAGAGCTGTGCATGCACACTTCTTCAGGTATCTGAAGAAGTGTGCATGCACACGAAAGCTCATACCAAGAACAAACTCAGTTGGTCTCTAAGGTGCTACTGGAAAGAATTTTTGATTTTGTTTTGACTATGGCAGACCAACACGGCTACCCACCTGTAACTTTAAGTATTTTGATATTGATAAAATATAAGTTAAGAGATAAGAGATGTTAAATGATAAGTTGTTGTTAGAAAATAGATAGAATTAGACTTTGGAAGTTACAAAAAGGTATTCACAAGGGACGCAGAAGGAGGAGATAGGAGGAAGTCCAGGATAAAATAAGATGTGAGGTTAAAATACAATTTGATTTTAAAGATAGAAAATACAAAATTTTTTAATTTTTGTAGTGATGTTTTTATTTTTTGTTGTAGTGTTATTTTGTTGTTGTTGCTATGTTGTTGTTGTTGTTTTTATTAAATCGTTGTGTGTTCTAAAAGTTTTTTTAATTTGTTTATTTAAAAATATATATATAATATCTTGCTTGTTGGATTTTTTTTTTTTTTTTTTTTGCAATATCAATGTTTAACTGGTTTTCAGTTGCCTTTAGCTGCTTTGCATGCTTGGCACCAAAATATTTTGAAATACATTACATCACCTGGTAGTTACTCATTTATAAGACTTCTTGCCCTGTCCTTCACCTAAGCTGTGAGGGCAGGTTACGGCAATATAATCACACAAGTAAAACCATTCCAAACAAGAGTCCAAGGGGCCGGCTCAAGTTTACGTGAATACGGGAAATGTACCTATTTTTTCCAGACACCAGAAACACCCCAATTTCTAGGGTGAAGCTTCAGGTTAACATTAGCAGCCGCCCATTGTCATTCATGTTCTACTCTCCAGAGTAAATTGATTCTAATTTTGTAAGCCGTATCATTTTGCTTAGGAACCACCATTTGGTGTACCTCAGTAATCACCTGGTAGGACCTTCCTGACCATTAGGTCCAGTGCGGTCGACTCTCACCTAAAGCTGCTCATCTCGCTCTTACGGCTTTATAATGCCGTGAGGTACTACCATTCATGCTAAGACCAGATGGGGCCGGCTCATTTTGGGAGTGAATAGGGAAATCACCTATTACCTTTTCCAGTACCTATTTACCTACCAGAAACACCCCAACTTTCTAGGGTGAAGCTTCAGGTTAACATTAGCAGCCGCCCATTGTCATTCATTTCTACTCTCCAGAGTAAATTGATTCTAATTTTGTAAGCCGTATCTCATTTTAGAAAACAAAAGGCTTAGAGAACAACACCATTTGGTGTTCCTCAGTAAAGGTAAAGGGACCCCTGGCCATTAGGTCCAGTCGCGGACGACTCTGGGGTTGCGGCGCTCATCTCGCTTTACTGGCCAAGGGAGCCGGCGTACAGCTTTCATGTGTCCAGCATGACTAAGCCGCTTCTGGCGAACCAGAGCAGCACACGGAAACACCGTTTACCTTCCTGCCGGAGTGGTACCTATTTATCTACTTGCACTTTCGTGCTTTCGACTGCTAAGTTCTTGGGAGAGCAACAGCAGTCACCCCGAGGTTCCACCGACCTTCTGATCGGCAAGCCCTAGGCTCTGTGGTTTAACCCACAGCGCCACCCGCTTCCCGCTGTTCCTCAGTGGCCTTTGTCATAGCTACAGAACTGGGACTGGGTTGTGGTGCTGAGGCTGGAGGTTCTGCAAAAGGCTGGCAGCCGGGAGGAACCTAACTCGCTCATTGCCTCATCCTCTTTTGAGATATTTTATCTGCACAACTTATCTCACAGACCGAAACGACAACCTTTGATCCACTGCAGAGAGTTCTTTTGGCTTCCCATCCAGCTCTTGCTGCGACTACGGAACAAGGAGTTGCTGAACCCACACCTTTTACTTTCCTCAAAGCCACCCTGGGCACGTTTCCCAAGATTATAGCACTCTGCATTACTGTATTAAATTTAAAGACTCAAGTGAATAACTCTCTAGTCCACAAAGACTTTTCGTGGCTTGGTGGGGACAAACATATGCAGAGCAGACATTATTTGACACTCTCAGACACTGATCTAGCAAATGTCATTTCCCCCGGTGGGGCACAAGCCCCAGAGAAATAATTATTCATGTGCACTGTTAAAATCAACTGTGCAGTGAGAAAGAAGCCGAACAGGTCTGGGGAAAGACATATAAAGATTTGAAGAAAATGTGGGAAATGATCTGGAAAGACATATAAAGATTTGAAGAAAATGTGGGAAATGATTGTTGTTAAAAAAAAATTCAAGTGATGACATTGAGATGTACAAGACTTGATGGAATGCTTGAGCGAAAGACTTTGTTCCGATACGCGAGACAGATCAGCCAGCCCCTAGGGAAGGAAGCAGCCTTGGCCAAAGAAGAAGACTGGCAAAATAAATTACTGAACTATGCAGGACAAATTATTACAAAAAAAGGACAATTGCTCAATGCGTATTTTTAAAGCTTTGTGTACAGACTTTTACAGTGCATTAGTATAACTTCTAAAAGTCACTTGTAATAAGACAAAGGAGGTTTTAAAATTGGATTGTTAAGTATATAAGGCTTTATGGACGTGCATAAACAAGCACCGTATTTTTCGCGCCATAAGACGCACCTGACCATGATGCACCTAGTTTTTTGAGGGGGGAAAGGGGGAAAGCCCCCCTTTCTGAGGATCAGTTCAAAGTTGTGCATCTTCTTTTGAGGTGGGTAGCCGTGTTGGTCTGCCATAGTCAAAACAAAATCAAAAATTCTTTCCAGTAGCACCTTAGAGACCAACTGAGTTTGTTCTTGGTATGAGCTTTCGTGTGCATATCTGAAGAAGTGTGCATGCACACGAAAGCTCATACCAGGAACAACTCAGTTGGTCTCTAAGGTGCTACTGGAAAGAATTTTCGATTTTGTTTCATCTTCTTTTGGAAGAAGAAAAGTTGTTGTGCTGCCGCTTTTGCAAAGGAGAAAAGACTCATTTGCAAAAGGAGCATCTCAAAGTTGTGCTGCCGCTTTTGCAAAGGAGAAAAGACCCATTTGCAAAAGGAGCAGCTCAAAGCCCTTTCTACAGTTTCCAGACAGATAATCTAATCAGCCAGTCACATGTCACTGGGGAAACCAACAGCCTCCTCTGCAGAAAGGGAGCCAGCCACCTTATCTCTCTCCCCGATCTCTTGCTGATCAGCTGTAAAGTGGCAGCCTTTCGACACCCCCTTCTCTCTTTGTAAAAGAAAAAGCTCCATCTTCTTTTGGTCCCTGGGCAATTCAGACATTTCCCCTTACTTTTTAGGAGGAAAAAAGTGCGTCTTATGCAGCGAAAAATGCGGTAAATTATAATGGAACCAAGAGGGGGAGTGGAGGGAAGTCGACCCCCCCCCCAAAATGGCTTAATTTGTTTATGATATTTTTTCTGATTTTTTGTTTTGTTTTGTTATTTTGGAAAATCAACAAATTGTTATGAGAGACAGAGATACCAGGACTCCTAGATGCTGCTGCAATACTCAACAGGGAAAGAGGGGCATCGTCCAAGAGAAGTCGCTCCAATGAAGACTGGTCAATCAACAAGCAATCCTTGCAGCAGAGATGAGGAGCCAGCAGCCCTTCAGATGCTGAACTCCAGCTCCCAGCAGCCGAAATAAAATAAATTCAAGCGGTTTCCAAAGGCATCCCCATGCATAACACGCTGGCAGGAGTGGATGCTATTTCCACAGCCCGGGCTCTCTCTGGCTAAGGGAGATTGCAACTGGCACACCTCCCATAGCTGGTGAAAGGTGCCTTTGAGCCACAGGCACCAACTTAAGAAATGGGGTCCAATCAAGCTGTTGAAAGGTACTGACCTTGAAAGCCCTAAATGGCCTCAGCCCAGTAGACCTGAAGGAGCGGTCTCCACCCCCATCGTCCAGCCTGGACACTGAGGTCCAGCGCCGAGGGCCTTCTGGCGGTTCCCTCATTGAGAGAAGTGAGGTTACAGGGAACCAGGCAGAGGGCCTTCTCGGTGGTGGCGCCTGCCCTGTGGAATGCCCTCCCATCAGATGTCAAGGAAATAAACAGCTATCTGACTTTTAGAAGACACCTGAAGGCAGCTGTTTAATAATAATAATAATATTTATTATTTGTACCCCGCCCATCTGGCTGGATTTACCCAGCCACTCTGGGCGGCTTCCAACAAAAATCAAATACATGATAAAATATCACACATTAAAAGCTTCCCTAAACAGGGCTGCCTTCAGATGTCCTCTAAATGTCTGATAGTTGTCTATCTCTTTGACATCTGAAGGGAAGGAGTTCCACAGGGCAGGGGAGTTTTTAATGGTTGATGTTTTTCTTTGGCTTTATATGTGCTGTAAAGTCTTCCAGAGAGGCTGAGGAAACCCAGGGTATATTATTATTATTATTATTATTATTATTATTATTATTATTAGGCACAGAGACGGGGGACCTCTGAGGCTTGAGATGTTGCCAGCTCCCATCAGCCCCCGGTGAGAGGGGTTGCAGTCCTCCCCAGCTAGAGGGCGCCAGTTCTCTAACCCGGCCTTAAGAGATGCGGGGCAACGACAGCAAAACCACCCCCCACCCACTAACGGACCCATAAAACTGGCTTCTCTGCAAGCCCAGCATGGCCAGAACGATAAGAGAGAAGCCACGTGGACTGGCCTTTTCAAGGAAGGCTTGTCCCGAGTCCTGACTGCGGCCGATGTGCCTTTACATTCAAGTCATGCAGCCCTCGCCAGGTGGAAAGCCATGCTTGAGATTGGACTCTAGAACTTGAGATAACTGTGGAACTGCACTGTCCCAACATAGCAAAGGTGCAGGGTGAGGGAACAATGTGCAACTGTACATGTTCCAGATAAAAGCTGCCCTTTTGACAGCCACCTGCCACGAGTCTGAAGTTGGCATTTACAAAGAGGACAACCTTCAGGACACAGGCAGGGTATCAAGCGTTCCCAGCCCGCCGTGTCCTTTGCAGTGCAGATATGGGGAACGTTTGTAGGAAATAACTCTGGAGCAGGGGCGTCGCTAGGGGGGGCGGTGGGGGCGGTACGCCCTGTGTGCCAGGGGAGGGGGTGACAAGCGGCGGAGCCCCGCCACCCGGCACCCCGTCTGTGCAGCGCTGCTGCTCCCGGGGCGACGGAGCGAGCAGCGGCTCGTGGAGAGTGGCGGGAGGGGCCGCCGCTTGTCATCCCCTGGGAGCAGCGGCGCATAGCCCGATGACGGAGTGCGCCTGCACGACATTTTGTGCGGGCAAACTCCATCGTCGGGCCGCCGCTTCCACGGCCCCCTTTTGAGCTGCAGAGCTTAAAAGGGGGCTGTGGAAGCGTTGGCGTGACGTCACGACGCCCCACCCCAGGGCCACCTTTTTTTCGCCGCCCCGGGTAGCACGGAGCCTTCCTCCGCCCCTGGTCTGGAGGGAGGAGGCTTAAGCCCTCCCATACCTGCTAACTCTCCCCTGCAAATCCCCTGCGTTCGAATGACCCTTGGGTAAGGTAAATATTAAGAAATAAGGGTAAACGGTACAAAGTATTAGAAAATATATTAAGAGTAATGTATTAATGGGAGAAAAGCAATGACAAACCTAGACAGCATCTTAAAAAGCAAAGACATCACCTTGGCCGACAAAGGTCCGTATAGTTAAAGCTATGGTTTTCCCAGTAGTAATGTATGGAAGTGAGAGCTGGACCATAAAGAAGACTGATCGCCGAAGAATTGATGCTTTTGAATTATGGTGCTGGAGGAGACTCTTGAGAGTCCCATGGACTGCAAGAAGATCAAACCTATCCATTCTGAAGGAAATCAGCCCTGAGTGCTCACTGGAAGGACAGATCCTGAAGCTGAGGCTCCAATACTTTGGCCACCTCATGAGAAGAGAAGACTCCCTGGAAAAGACCCTGATGTTGGGAAAGATGGAGGGCACAAGGAGAAGGGGATGACAGAGGATGAGATGGTTGGACAGTGTTCTCGAAGCGACTAGCATGAGTTTGGCCAAACTGCGGGAGGCAGTGAAGGATAGGCGTGCCTGGCGTGCTCTGGTCCATGGGGTCACGAAGGGTCGGACACGACTGAACGACTGAACAACAACAACATTAATCATAAGTACATTCAATATTACAAATGTTAATTACATTGGGAAATGATGAGAAGTCTACTTTATTTTACTTTATCTTATTTTATCTTAGTTTAGTTAGAAAATATGAGGAAAGAGTAACTGTAAATTTATGTAAGGTTTTTCTCTTTCTTTGTATGTGTGGATTTAAGATACTGTATGATATTTATGAATTTCAATAAAGGATTTTTTTTTTAATGGAAGCCAGAGTTAAACAGGTCGCAGCAGTACTCACCCGGATTGGGAAGTAGTCCCGGAAATATCTCCAGACAGCCCAGTTTCTGACCCACTGCGATCTTCTCCCACCTTTGGGGATAAAAATAATGATTAATAATGGAGCAGCTGTCAGTGGCTGATGAGAAAGAACTGCTGAAAGCCCAGACATGGAATGTGCAGTTCTCAAGTTCTGGCTGGATACAGAGGAATGGGGGGGGGGGAGCAACTGGGGACGCCCCCCCCCATGGGAAGAAGACACAGAGCCTGGAAAGTGGGCTTTTTTAAAGAGAGACAAAAATCCAAGGATGACCCCTGGATCACCTCCAGGGGTACCAACTTAAATAAGGTATGGGGGGGCAGGTAAGCCACACCCCACAAAATCAATTACACACAGACCATTGAAACGGCATCACCCATCAACTTTGGGGGCGCCCAGATCCCTGAAATGTTTTTGGGGATCTCAGACCCTTGGAGTTGGTTCCTATGATCGCCTCAGTTTAAAGCAGGCATAGGCAAACTTGGCCCCTCCAGATGTCTTGAGACTACAATTCCCATCATCCCTGAACACTGGCCCTGTCCGCTAGGGATGATGGGAGTTGTAGTCTCAAAACATCCAGATGGCCGAGTCTGCCTATGCCTGGTTTAAAGGCTTGGAGAGCATGCAGATTTTCCCTTCTTAAAAAAAACATCTGCATGGATTTGGGATGGAGCAGACTTGGCGATCAGCTTGTGCGCAAGGGATACGGACTGCATCAAGGCTGTTGCCTCCATCTCGATGCACAGAATCACAGAATTGTATTGTTGGAAGGGACCCCGGGGGTCATCTAGTCCAACCCCCTGCAATGCAGGAATCTTTTCGCCCAACGTGGGGCTCGAACCCCCAGCCTTGAGACGTCGAGTCTTCCGCTCTGCTGACTGAGCTATTCGCCTACCTTTCTTCGGAGTGTTCCAGTCAAACACGAGCCAGGCCAGGTACGCAGCTGCAATCAGCCAGCAGTCTGTACAGAGAATGTACATGAGGATAACAGTGCAGGCCACACCTGGGGAAGAGATGGGAGAGCGGGGAGAGGGAGAGAGAGAGGGAAGTAGAATTAACTCATTTTGCTAAGAAGGGATTTGTCCTGGCATACAAACACACACCCTTGCCTCTTGAACCCTTCTACATTGCTCTTGGCCCCCCCTCCCCTGCCCGGCCAAGCTAAATCGGATTGTGTTGTTTAAGGCTTGAGTGACATCACAGCCGACCGGCTAAGCCTCCTGCACAGATTCATCCAAAAAAAGCTTTCTCCAAAGCCACCTTAGGTTACTCCGAAGAGGTATTATCCGGCCGGCTTCAGAGTCTACCTAGGTCACACGCTCCCAGATGTTTTCAACTTTAGGATGTGCCAATATCAGATTCTCATTTTTCAAGGCTTCAGTTTAACAAAGCTTCCACGGCAGCTTGTCGGCGGGCGGGAAATTAAGCCCTCGTTGAAAAATTCACCCACATTTTAATGCTGATTTTTTCTCCCCAAAGACACATTTCCCCATGCGATATAATGCCTTTTAATATGTTATTTTCACCCATATGTGCATTTATGTGCACACTTTGCCCAAGTACGTACATGCCGTTTGCTACGCATTACTCGGAGGTCCGTCTAGTTAAAGCTATGGTTTTCCCAGTAGTGATGTATGGAAGTGAGAATCATAGAATCATAGAGTTGGAAGAGACCACAAGGGCCATCCAGTCCAACCCCCTGCCAAGCAGGAAACACCATCAAAGCATTCCTGACAGATGGCTGTCAAGCTGGAACATAAAGACTGATCGCCGAAGAATTGATGCTTTTGAATTATGGTGCTGGAGGAGACTCTTGAGAGTCCCATGGACTGCAAGAAGATCAAACTTATCCATCCTTAAAGAAATCAGCCCTGAGTGCTCACTGGAAGGACAGATCCTGAAGTTGAGGCTCCAGTACTTTGGCCACCTCATGAGAAGAGAAGACTCCCTGGAAAAGACCCTGATGTTGGGAAAGATTGAGGGCACAAGGAGAAGGGGACGACAGAGGACGAGATGGTTGGACAGTGTTCTCAAAGCTACCAACATGAGTCTGACCAAACTGCGGGAGGCAGTGGAAGACAGGAGTGCCTGGCGTGCTCTGGTCCATGGGGTCACAAAGAGTCGGACACAACTGAACAACAACAACACCACTTGCATGGCAAAATTCAGAGAAGTGCAAATTTCAAAAGGATAGGTGTCTTCTGGTTTGCTTCTTGTTTCAGAAAGCGGGACTTAGGTAAGCTTGCATTTGAATAAGAACCGATTTGGATTTCTCCGCCATCCCAAACTACAACTCCCAATCAGCCGCAGCCAGTGCGGCTCAGGCTAACAGGCTGGTGTGGAAACATATGTGCAGCCAACATGCCAATTTCTCCACGATCGCTGCTTTAAAAAAATCGTTTGCGGTAGACACAAAGAGAATCCAGACTCTGCATCCAGACACAGTGTTAGAAACTCAAAATATATAAGCTAACTGCCAAATGGCACCTTAAACCTACGGTCACCGCAATGGAATGTCTAAGCACCCCCCCTTTTTTTTAAGCAACGAGGTCTCTTATTCAGGACAACACCTCAAGGACCGCCTCTTTCCATATGAACCTACCCGGACCCTGAGATCATCTTCTGAGGCCCTCCTTCGTGTGCCTCCTCCTCGAGAGGTCCGGAGGGTGGCAACACGAGAACGGGGCCTTCTCTGCAGTGGCTCCCCGTCTGTGGAATGCTCTCTCCAGGGATCTGATTTACATCCTATGCCCTTTAAAAATGTTTTTTTTTTGAGGGGGGGGGCTATTGGGAAGTGTGCATGCACACGAAAGCTCATACCAAGAACAAACTTAGTTGGTCTCTAAGCTGCTACTGGAAGGATTTTTTAATTTTTTTTGTTTTGACTATGGCAGACCAACACAGCTGCCTACCTATAACTGTTTTTATTTCTGTTATGTATTTTGTGGTTCTATATCTTGATTTTGTTCTGTGAACCGCCCTGAGATCCCCCGGGTACAGGGCGGTATATAAACTGAATTAAAATAAATAAATAAATGTTAATTTCACTCTTACGCTGCTTTGTATTTTAAAGGGGGGGAAATCTCAAAGTGGTTTAGAACGCATTAAAACATTGAATAAAACAATCATGAATAAAAGAAATTCAAGGTTCAAGGGAAATATTTCAGATCCTTCTCTAAGGGACATTTTGCTTTCCCTAATTTATTTGCCGACTTAATTTATAGAGCTGCCCCATAGCAGAAGGACTCTAGGAAGCCAGGGTGGTGTAATGGTTACGAGTGTCAGGCTAGGACCTGAGAGATCAGGGTTCAAATCCCCACTCAGTTCTGACGCTCGTGAAGAAGTTAAAAATTGCTTTACAAAATATTATTTTAAAAATTGACCTTGTAGTCAATCACAGCCTCTTAGTCCTACTTCACAGGGTCGTTGTAGGGATTCACTGAGGAGTGGGGTGAACCATGGACTCCTTGGAGAAAAAGGTGAGATACAAATGCAATCTCTTCTGCTGACCTGCTTAAGAAAGCTGGAGGGGCCAGCCAGATGGAGATGTCAGTCACCAACCTTGCAACCAGAGCTCTCCACATGGTTGCAATCGGACCTACGCCAGTCGCAAAACGTGCCTGGCGCCTGGCTAATTTCTATCACTGACTAAGAACGAGAGCTCATCCAGATTCCCTGTTGCACCGTCCATGCTTTAAAGCTCCGTGCCCCAGGAAAGCCCGCTCTTTGATGCTGAATCGGAACAAACGGCTGTTCGGATTTCCCACGGATTGCTGTTGGTTCCGACTCAGCGCTAAAGAGCGGGGTTTTACGGGGAGAGCGCCGGGGCGAAAAGAAAACATAATGCTCAGATGTGAGGCTTTCAACTGTGCCTAGAAACGCAGGACAAAAGGCAGTCTGGATGAGCCCTGTTCTCTTGCACTTTGCACACCGATAAGAAAACAACAACATGGTTATATGCGAAGGGAGCAAGAGGGAGAGGCAGGTGCCTGCGAGGAACGTTCAGCTCCTGCTGTGCACAAAATGAAAGTAGCATGCCAACCGGGTGCAGGTTGTTCTGCCCCACGGGGCAAAGATCAGACAAACATAAGCACTCTGCTGGATCAAGCCAAAGGACCATTTAGTTCAGCATCCTGTTTACCAAATGCCAGCATGAAACTCAAAAGCAGGATACGACCACAAGAGCCTTCTCCTGTTGCTCTTCCAGAGCAACTGTTCTTCAGAGCTGCAGCACCTCTGATCCCAGAGGCAGCCATTACCACTGGGACCCCAGCCCAACGACTGCTTGCTTCGTCTCCCATGAATTTGTGGCTGTGGTTGTTAAAATCTGCCTACCACCCGATTCCCGCGGGTCTCACAGGAGTTCACAAGATAAAAGTCGCAGGGTAAAAACACAAAATGCGTAATTAAAACAACCCAATGATCCCCTCTCCCCAACGCATTTGAAAGGGCACCCATCAGACAAAGGCCTGCTTAAAGAGGAACATTTTCGCCTGGCGCCTAAAGGTGTATAATGAAGGCGCCAGACGATTCTCCCTGGGGAAAGCATTTCACAAATGGGGAGCCACTGCAGAAAAGGCCCCGTTCTTGTGTTGCCACCCTCTGGACCTCACATGGAGGAGGCAAACAAAGAAGGGCCTCAGCAGATGATTTCAGGGTCCGGGTCAGGACAGAGGCGATTCTTGAGGTACTGCGGTCCTGATCCGTTTGTTCTGCCGTTTACTACCTCGGGCATTACCCCACTCATACCTAAACCAATCACATTCAACAATATTGACAGCCTACATAAAAAGGGCCATTGCCAAACCTGCACTTATAAGATACACTCCTAATATCTGGAGTGCCGATATCTTGACTCCTCCTGGGCCATCTCACGCTCCTCTCCCATCTCTCACCTGAGAGGGGCCCAGATTCATACCGCAGCAGGCTCTTACCCTCGAGGGTGCAGAACTACTTCCATCCACTCAATTCTGCACAGGAAAACCATCCTCTGCACAGTTGCTAAGCAACCTCTGTCAGGATACAGCTTTTTTGCAACCACCTGCGAAAGTGATGCTTTAGCACCAGAGAGAAGGTGGGGTGGCTGTAGCCCTGCAGGTGGGCCATATTCCCCTCAGAGGCACGTGGCAGGGTTGGGTGGGGCCAGGAGCGGAGATGGACAGAGCAATGGGTGCAAATGTTGCCTTCGTACTGTAGCCCAATTTCTACACACACACACACACACACACACACTTCTTTCCATCCAGGCCAGGGGTCAGCAAACTTTTTCAACAGGGGGCCGGTCCATTGTCCCTCAGACCTTGGGGGGGCGGGCGGACTATATTTTTTTGGGGGGGATGAACGAATTCCTATGCCCCACAAATAACCCAGAGATGCATTTTAAATAAAAGCACACATTCTACTCATATAAAAACACACCGATTCCAGGACCGTCCGGGGCCCGGATTTAGAAGGCGATTGGGCCAGATCCGGCCCCCTGGGCCTTAGTTTGCCTACCTAGGCAAAGATGGCATGGTCAGAGTTGAGGGACACAGCCCAACCAAGAAAAAACATTTGGGGCACAATGAGGGGTGTGGCTTGGGTAGGTTCATATGGGGGCCGTTTAAGGCTTTATAGGTCAAAACCAGCACTCTGAATTGGGCCCGGAAACTAATTAGTAGCCAGTGCAGTCTGACCAGTAAGCCTCTATTTCTCAATTGATTGGGGTTGGGGGAATGAATATAAGCATAAAACAAAATGTGCTTTGTAAAAATCCCTTAGAACACGAACGAGGAACTTCACCCCCAAGGGCCAAACATGGTCCTGCAGACTTCCTCCCAGGACACACCTGTTGCTTTGCTCTCTATTGGATTGCTTCTACCTGGCTAGAATGTGTCCTTCAACTCTTCTAAGGCTTCTTGGTTGGTCAGATGGAGGAGTGAGAAGGGTGCTTTTGAGTGTGTTTAGAAACTATCCTTCTGTACACAGGTAGAATCATGGAATGGCAGAGTTGGAGGGAACCCCAATGTTCATCTAGTCCAGCCCTCTCAGGGTCCCCTTTCCAATTCTCCTATGGGTCTACTATCGCCTTGGCTGGAGACTCGTATGAGTCTACGATCGCCTTGGCTGGGGACGCACAGACATGGTTTAAAAACAGACCTGCCAACCAACCAACCAACCAGCTGACTTCAAAATAGAAAGGCACTCGTCTTACCCATGATGAGGAAAACTCAGGACCCATTGCAGCACTGAGATGATCTGCAGTTGCTTCTCTACTTTAGACTTAGACAGCCAGGACAGATCCTGAAACGCCGAGAGGATACCGGACCCCGTGCCTGGAGACAGAAAGGGGGGGGGGTGGAGAGAAAAGGAGAAAGGCTGTCACCGGGTCCTTGGCAGATACAAAAAGCAGAAAATTACGCAACGGTCTCAAAATTCCAGTTCCTTTCTAATTGTAGGAATCAACAGACGTAAGCCATGGTCCTATTTACTCGTTGGTCCTCTGCGTCAAAGGGGAACCTTGCCACACATCCTGGCATTAACCCCACAAGCCCCACCCACCACCCCATGACCTCCAGAGAAGTACTCGGCCAGGGGTAGCCAATGAGGTGCACTGCCAAAGTCGTTGGACTACAACTCCCATCAGCCTTAGGCAGCCTGGGCATTGGCCAGGAATGATAGGAATTGTAGTCCAACAACAACTGGAGGGTGCCACTTTGACTACCTACCCCTAGTCAAAGGATTAGGTCTAGAGCTAGGTTTCCCAAGCTTGGATTTCCGGCTGCATTTTGGACTACAAATCCCATCATCCCTAGCTAGCAGGACCAGTAGTCAGGGATGATGAGAACTGTAGTCCAAAAACAGCTGGAGACCCAAGTTTGGGAAACCCTGCTCTAGACCCTGCTCCCAGGCATTTAATGGTATGCAGTGTAACAATGAAACTCATGATCTGTTTTCGGTTAACATCTGGTCATTTCTTAACGGCGGCGATTTCGTTATTTTTATAAGGTGGTGTCGCTTTAATACTATGTAGGTAGCGGACACGGGGCAATGGATTCAAACTACAAGAAAGAAGATTCCACCTAAACATTAGGAAGAACTTCCTGACAGTGAGAGCTGTTCGACAGTGGAATTTGCTGCCAAGGAGTGTGGTGGAGTCTCCTTCTTTGGAGGTCTTTAAGCAGAGGCTTGACAGCCATCTGTCAGGAATGCTTTGATGGTGTTTCCTGCTTGGCAGGGGGTTGGACTGGATGGCCCTTGTGGTCTCTTCCAACTCTAGGATTCTATGATACTATGTATTTGTAAGGTAAAGGTAAAGGGACCCCTGACCATTAGGTCCAGTCGCGGATGACTCTGGGGTTGTGGCGCTCATCTCGCTTTAGAGGGAGCCGACGTTTGTCCGCAAACAGTTTTTCCAGGTCATGTGGCCAGCATGACTAAGCCGCTTCTGGCGAAAGAGCAGCAGAGCCGTTTACCTTCCCGCCGGAGCACCTATTTATCTACTTGACGCCGTTTACCTTCCCGCCGGAGCAGTACCTATTTATCTACTTGCACTGGTGTGCTTTCGAAGTGCTGGTGGGCGGGAGCTCACTGTTGCGGGGATTTGACCCACCTTCTGAGCGCCAACCCCACAGCGCCACCCGCGTCCCATATAGGGGAACTTACCAGGAAACTAATAGTAAGAGACAAGCCTGCAACCAGCTTATCTGCTGTGCGTTTAAAAGGGGAATGTAAAACTCTGCTAAGTTATAGAACTTGGAAGCGCAAGTTAGGAAGGATATTAAAAAAACAATATATTCTCTCCTGCCTCCCTGAACATTCCCACAAAATCCAGCTTTACACAAGAATAAGCTGCCATGTCTAAGCTTGGTCGCATGTGAGAAAGTCGTACGGCAGACCGAGATGTGACTGAGAGGGTGGTGGTGCAGGAATCCCCGCAAATAAGTAATTTGCAAAGGATCCACAAGGACGCAACTCCATCGCTGTGGCATTCCTTGCCCATGCGGACAGGGGGCATGCCAATTATTGGGAGAAAACAGCCACGCCAGAAGTCAACGACCTTTCAAATAACCTTGGTCCCTACGATAAGCAAAACAGAAGGCCTGAGATTGAGCCATGAGATCCCCGCTGCCAACTTTTTGTTTCCTTAAGTTGCAAGATTCCACAGGCACTTGAACTTTTCGGCAGATGGACTATGGAAAGGGGAGGATTCGGCTAACACGCCCCCCTCCAAACCAAACCAAAACAACCCACGCTCCTTGTTTGCAAGCGGCTTCCGCCCACCTGTAAATGGGCACAGAGAAAGTTACACATTGACGGATCCCGGAGAGACAGGAAATCCCAAGATGACTCTTGAAGACCAGAATTTGTTTTTCGGTTTAACTATTCACAAAGCCAGGGACAAGGTACTTTCGGGCAAAGCCCGGCCAGTACAGCAAAGGCAATTATGATTGTTTTCATCACCAGCTTGGGGGGTGGGAGAGAGAGGGAGAGAGAGAGAGAGACTTGCTTTTCACAAACGTAACCCAGGCGTGTAAATTTTAAAATGCATTTCGATGTTTTATTTCACAATACACATTTTTTAAAAAATTATATATATGTATATGTATGTATACAGGGACACGGGAGGCGCTGTGGGTTAAAGCACTAAGCCTAGGGCTTGCCGATCAGAAGGTTGGCGGTTCGAATCCCCGCGACGGGGTGAGCTCCCGTTGCTCGGTCCCTGCTCCTGCCCACCTAGCAGTTCGAAAGCACAAAGTGCAAGTAGATAAATAGGTACCGCTCCGGCGGGAAGGTAAATGGCGTTTCCGTGCGCTGCTCTGGTTCGCCAGAAGCGGCTTAGTCATGCTGGCCACATGACCTGGAAGCTGTACGCCGGCTCCCTCGGCCAGTAACGCGAGATGAGCGCCACAACCCCAGAGTCGGACACAACTGGACCTAATGGTCAGGGGTCCCTTTACCTTTACTATATGTATATGTATATGTATATGTATATGTATATGTATATGTATGTTTGGTTACAAACAAGTTAACCTAACATTTTTCAAAACGTAAAAAGCAGCTTTTTTAAAAAAAACATCTAACTTCATCAGTAATTTCAATGTGCATTTTATAGTGTTACTAAGAGGTTATAATTAAGTGATATAAAAATCCTGTTAAATAAATAAATGCATCAGGTCTCAAATGACAGGAGGTTTCTCTCTCTTTTGGCTTGAACCTGGAGATTAATTTTGGGGAGAATTTGAGTCAGTAAGAACCCCTGTGCAAGAGGGGTGGTAATGTTTCACAGCTCCCTCTTTCCTCGATAGTAGTAAATTCTCCAAAAGCTGCTTTTACTGGGTTTGCCTCCTTAAGTCAGCGTAACTGGAAACTTAAATGGCTCTTTCATTCATTTTTAATCGGTTTGTTTAGTGATATGGTAAGTCAAGCAGCGGGAGAGGGAACAAGGAAGCAAGCACACAGAGGGGCTTTTGATCTTCGGAAGAAGTGGGGGTATTATACAAAATTAATAATAATGTGCCACCAGTCCTCCAAGAACATAATTGCCCCCCCTCCATTTGTGCAAAACAAACACCAGAATTCAGCATTCTTCAACGGCTACAGTCCAGAGCTGTGGTGTGTGTCTTGATACTTTGATACCTTGATACCTAGAATAGGTATCTAGATATCAATGTCATGTCCTGGTTAAAGTGTCAGAATAAGGGCGGGGAGACTCAGGTTCATAACACACTCAGCCCTAAATCTCACTGGATTACCTTGAGTTAGTCACCATCTCTCAGCTTTACATGGGATCACAGGAAAGCAGGGTGGATTAAAAAAAACCAATGATTTTTTAAAAATATATATGTATCAATTTTTTGATTTCAATCAGATTTTTTTAAAAATTTAAATCGGATTTTTAAAATAAAATGCTTTTGGAGGAAAAAAAATCTTTCTAAAGACTTTCTCTTTAAGTTACATTATAGTCCAAAGGCTATTCTTCAGGAATTAAGGATTTTTTAAAAAGTTTTTCATGTGTGCTAAAACTCAGTCTAAGTTTTTTTTTAAAAAAAGTTTAACCACATCAGTTCACAAACCAAAACACCTACCAAGTTGTTCATAAACTAAGCTGTTCTTAAACCAATGTACCACTGTATTTTTTATTTGTCATAAAATTTATACACCGCTTCATTGTATATATATATATATATATATATATATATATATATATATATATATACACACACACACGCCTCAAAGTGGTTTACAAACAGATAAAACAAGGAAATCAGGAAAAATTAAACACACAAAAGGTTAACATACTAAAACAGATTAAAAATAATAATTTCACACCGGCAATGTCTAAGTCTTTGAGGATATTATTATGAATCTTAAGACATTTTTATATTTTACAATCTTTGTTAGCTGCTCTGAGATTTTTGGTTAAAAGTGATGATTAAAGCGGTACCTTGTTTTAAGAACAGCTTCGTTTATGAACAACTTGGATTAAGAACGCTGCAAACCCGCAAGTGGGTGTTTCGGTTTGTGAACGTTGCCTTGGAAGCGGAACATGTTCAGTGTGTTCCGTTTGTAAACTGAGTCCCCTTGCTGCTATGGGAAAGCACGCCTTGGTTTAAGAACCAAGCTTTGGTTTAAGAACGGATTTCTGGAACGGATTAAGTTCGTAAACTACGGTACCACTGTACATGCAATAAAAAAGGTAAAGTGACCCCTAACCATTAGGTCCAGTTGTGTCCAACTCTGGGATTGCAGCGCTCATCTCGCTTTACAGGCCGAGGGAGCCGGTGTTTGGCCACAGACAGTTTTTCCGGGTCATGTGGCCAGCATGACTAAAGCCGCTTCTGGCGAACCAGAGCAGCACACGGAAACACCGTTTACCTTCCCGCCAGAGCGGTACCTATTTATCTACTTGCACTGGTGTGCTTTCGAACTGCTAGGTGGGCAGGAGCTGGGACCGAGCAACAGGAGCTCACTGTCGCAGGGATTCGAACCACCAACCTTCTGATCGGCGAGCCCTAGGCTCAGTGGTTTAACCCACAGCGCCACCCGAATCCCAACATGCAATAAATAATAATAAATAAAATCACCATCAATATAACTGCCTCCCCCCAACATGGTGCCCTGCAGATGTTTTGAACCCGATGCCATTTGGGCACGAAGCGGCCCAAAACATCTGGAGAGGATGTGGAGCGGGAGGCTGCGGCATCCATCCCCACCACACGCCACCGAACGTGGCCTGCAGAAACCGCACCACCTGGGCAGGGTAGTCCACAACAGAAGGATTACAACGCAAAGCTGGAAACGGAGAATCCCTTTGTTTAGAGAACTTGTCACCTTCCATTTGCAGACTTGATAAAGATCCATTATTCTGGATTCCAGATCAGGTAGGGTAACTAGGGCTACATAAATCCAGCCATCAGGGCGCACACAAATGGTAAGCTCCCTTTCTTTAGATTTTGTGTTGGTGATATAGAAGAAAACAACAGATTTTAAGAGTTAGTCAAGGGGACCGTATTTTTCTGTGTATACACGCCCCCGCGTATAAGACGCCCCCTATTTTGGGGGACACCAAATTAAGAAAATGGGGGAAGATCGCCCAGAATTGTTGAGCTTTTCTTAGGGGAGAGGATTGCCAAAATTTGCTCACCCAACTGACCGTCAATCGCCCGCCCAACTGCGGCAGCGACAGCCATTCAACAACAGCCCTTGCCGCAGCCACAAATAACACGCCCCATAGCCGCTGACCATCTCCGGCTCGTGGCAGCAACCAGTCACATGTCTGTCCGTCCCCCATGCACTATCCATGTATAAGACGACCCCGAATTTTTAACGCACTTCTTAAATACAAAACCCTCATCTTGTGCACAGAAAAGTACGGTACTTGGAGGGAGGCTGGGAGGAGGACTCAAGAGCTTCTGTCTCCTCTAACCCAGCAGGTTTCGGCAGCGACACAGACCCCAGGAATGCCCCATTGCCGGAAGTGAAAGTATACCCGGAATGGCAAGTCCGTTCGAAATTTGCTTAGCTTAGCTCAACAACCCTCTCCAGCCCCCACATTTGCAAAATTTGGCCCTGCTCATCCAACAATGAAGGATGGGAGCATGGAATGTTTTGTGAAGGGGCAAACTAGGCTTTATTTCACCTGGGGCAAAGCCCAGTTTGGCACACAAAACCCACACAGGCTGGGAGTCTCAATGGTGCTCCCTTCTCTCTGGAGGCTTCATCTGGGGCAGGAAAAAGACGTTGGCTAGTCCCCCTGTAGAAGAAGAAGAAGAGTTTGGATTTGATATCCTGCTTTATCACTACCCGAAGGAGTCTCAAAGCGGCTCACATTCTCCTTTCCCTTCCTCCCCACAACAAACACTCTGTGAGGTGAGTGGGGCTGAGAGACTTCAGAGAAGTGTGACTAGCCCAAGGTCACCCAGCAGCTGCATGTGGAGGAGCGGAGACGCGAACCCGGTTCACCAGATTACGAGTCTACCGCTCTTAACCACTACACCACACTGGCTCTACAGTAAAAGTTAAAGGACCCCAGGATGGTTAACTCCACTCCAAGGCGACTATGGGATTGTGGCGCTCATCTCGCTTTCAGGCCGAGGGAGCCTGAAAGACAGCTTTCCGGGTCATGTGGCCAGCAGGGCTAAACCACTTCTGGCGCAAGAGGACACCGTGATGGAAACCAGAGTGCACGGAAACGCCATTTACTTCCCCACCGCAATAGTACCTATTTATCTGCTTGCACCGGTGTGCTTTCGAACTGCTAGGTTGGCAGGAGCTGGGACCAAGCAACGGGAGCTCACTCTGTCGCGGGGATTTGAACCGCCAACCTTCTGACTGGCAAGCCCAAGAGGCTCAGTGGTTTAGACCAGAGCGCCACCCGCTACAGCGCTGTTTTCTCCCAAGAATAGGCTTATTCATCCGTGCGAGTCACCACCTGGTTGCTATATAGCCAATGGAAGAAACAACATACATTTGAGAACCGGCCCTGTGTGGCGTAGTGGTTAAGAGTGGTAGACTCGTAATCTGGGGAACCGGGTTCGTGTCTCCGCTCCTCCACATGCAGCTGCTGGGTGACCTTGGGCTAGTCACACACACTCGCCGACAGCAGGTGGGGTGGCGGAGAATCCGAAACAGTCCAATCCAGAAGTTGCCTTTAAAATGTTGGGAGCACCTCTCGCCCTAGGAACGAGAGCCAAAGGAGTCGTGCATTTTCCACGCTCGGGCTGCTCCTGCGAATTGCTGCACTTAAAATAGGCAGCTGAAGCCGATGAGCAGAGCTGATGGAAGAGACTCGGCGTCTCCTCAAGGGCACGGCAGGGCAACTAGACTCAACCCATGCGCGCAGGACTGCTGTCAATGTCCATAGTTTTTGTGTGTCAAAGACGGAATCTCAGCAAGCATACATTTGCCAAAATCCGTGCCTCGGCAACGTTCTTTAAAAGGTGCAGAATACCTCTGTACCGAGTGCTACCATTGGAGAGACTGTGCGAGTTTACGTAAGAACATCGGGATCTTACGTTGTTTCTCAAACTTGGGTCTGCAGTTGTTTTCGGACTACAGTTTCCATTGTCCCTGACCACTGGTCTTGCTAGCTACGGATGATGGGGGTTGTAGTCCAAAAACAGCTGAGGACCCAAGTTTGGGAAACACTGGCAAGGCGAGGTGGCACATCAAAGAGGGATGTCCGATTACCCGCTTTTTTAAAGAAAGATTCCCCCCCTCCTCCTGTTCTCATGATACTAGCACTGTGAGACTTCCAGCCGAGCTGAAGGTTAGAAGATTCAGGACTGGCCAAAGAAATTATTCAGTTAGACTATGGAACTCTCTGCCACAAGAGGTGGTGGTGGCCCCCAACTTGGATGGCTATAAAAGAGGATTTGACAAATTCGTGGAGGAGGAGAGGCCATTGAGGGCGTCTAGCAGCTATGGCTATGCTCTGCCTCCACAGTTGGAGGCAGAGATTTTTCTGAATCCCCATTGCTGGAATTCAAAGGAGGTGAGAGATGCTCTTGAGTAAAAACCCTGCGGTGGGTTTCCCCACAGGTATCTGGTTGATTGTTGTGAAAACAGGAGGCTGGACTACATGGGCCCCTGGCCGTATCCAGCAGCTAGGCTCTCCTTATTCGCTTGCATGAGATAGTCACCCATCACAGCACTTCGAATCATAGATTTATAGAACCGGAAGGGACCACGAGAGCCATCTTGTCCAACCTCCTGCAATGCAGGAATCTTTTGCCCAACGTGGGCCTCGAACCCATGACCCTGGGATCATAAGTCTTCTGCTCTACCAGGCGGTTGGAGGATGGGTGGCGGCTAACAGATTGAGGTTGAATCTTAACAAGACAGAAGTACTGTTTTCGGGGGACAGGGGGCGGGCGGGTGTGGGGACTCCCTGGTCCTGAATGGGGTAACTGTGCCCCTGAAGGACCAGGTGCGCAGCCTGGGAGTCATTTTGGACTCACAGCTGTCCATGGAGGCGCAGGTCAATTCTGTGTCCAGGGCAGCTGTCTACCAGCTCCATCTGGTATGCAGGCTGAGACCCTACCTGCCCGCAGACTGTCTTGCCAGAGTGGTGCATGCTCTGGTTATCTCCCGCTTGGACTACTGCAATGCGCTCTCTATGGGGCTACCTTTGAAGGTGACTTGGAAACTGCAATTAATCCAGAATGCGGCAGCTAGACTGGTGACTGGGAGTGGCCGCTGGGACCATATAACACCAGTCCTGAGAGATCTACATTGGCTCCCAGTACGTTTCCGAGCACGATTCAAAGTGTTGGTGCTGGCCTTGAAAGCCCTCAACGGCCTCGGCCCAGTATACCTCAAGGAGCGTCTCCAACCCCATCGTTCTGCCCGGACACTGAGGTCCAGCTCTGAGGGTCTTCTGGCGGTACCCTCATTGCAAGCAGTGAGGTTGCAGGGAACCAGGCAGAGGGCCTTCTCAGTGGTGGCACCCGCCCTGTGGAACACCCTCCCACCAGATGTCAAGGAAATAAACAACTACCTGACTTTTAGAAAAAGAAGAAGAAGAAGAAAGAAGAAGAGAGGAGGAGGAGTTTGGATTTGATATCCTGCTTTATCACTACCCGAAGGAGTCTCAAAGCGGCTAACATTCTCCTTTCCCTTCCTCCCCCACAACAAACACTCTGTGAGGTGAGTGGGGCTGAGAGACTTCAGAGAAGTGTGACTAGCCCAAGGTCACCCAGCAGCTGCATGTGGAGGAGTGGAGATGCGAACCCGGTTCACCAGATTACGAGTCTACCGCTCTTAACCACTACACCACACTGAAGGCAGACCTGTTTAAGGAAGTTTTTAATGTGTGATGTTTTATTCTGTTTTTGGTCCTCTGTTGGGAGCCGCCCAGAGTGGCTGGGGAAACCCAGCCAAATGGGCGGGGTATAAATAATAAAATTTATTATTATTATTATTATTATTAGTAGTAGTAGTAGTATTACCAGCTGATCTAGTTCTAATGACACATAAAAAGCAGCACATTGGTTACCACAGACCAAGAGCACATGGCACAAAAAAGTGATGCGTCCACCAGTTGACAGGTGGCATGGAGTCTCAACCTCAGATGGAGACCAAAGCCCATAAGAAGGGCACACTGCAGCCCCAGCAAGAGCCCAATGGCCCGCAAGATGGGTGGAAGTCATTTGGGCAGAGGTGGCATTGCCTCCCGCGGTTGCAGGGGGTTCATGTCTCCAGAAGTTCCTTCCAACTGTATGATTCTGTAATTCTCCATCAAAAGTAGGCCGCCCATCAACCCACAAGCAATTGATGCCCTCGACTGGGGCAAGGAAGGGAAGGGTTAAAAACGACGGCATTTGTGGAAAACGAGCGAGGTCCCAACCAAAGAAGAACGGCAAATTAAACTGATGGAATATGCGCAGCTTGCAGATTTAACATACAGAATAAGAGAACAAGAAGGACAAACGCTTAGAGAAGATTGCAAACATCTACTGAATGTATGGGAAATACAGGTGAAACTAAAAAAATTAGAATATCGTGGAAAGGTTCATTTCTTTCAGTAATTCGACTTAAAAGGAGAAACTAATATATGAGATAGACTTATGACATGCAAAGCGAGATATGGCTGACGAGAACCCCAAATTAACAATCTCAACTTTGGGGTTCTCATCAGCTGTACGCCATAATCATCACAATTATAACAAGCAAAGGCTTGACATATCTCGCTTTGCATGTCATGAGTCTATCTCATATATTAAACTCCAGTAGCTAATGAAAACAATTGCTTACATAAATGGACTTTTCCATGATATTCTAATTTTTCGAGTTTCACCTGTAACTGTACAGCTGAAAACGCTGGCAGCAGTAAGATAAATTTAACAATGTAGCTAAGTTTTGAGGGATGTAATAATGGAATACTGAATGGTAGCGAGGCGGGGGAGAGTTCACAGGGGAAAGGGAGTAGAGGCTCTGGGGATGCATGAGAGACCCAGCACTCCCACAGTCCCGAGGGCGATACAGGGGGTACGTAATTTCCGCCGCCCCAAAGACGTGGGGTGAAAAGCAAAGATGGGAGGCGGGGTTTTCGTATACCGAAACTCTTTTGTTGGGGTCAGAACCAGAAGGGGCCATTCCTGGATTCTGACACCGCTTGATACAGACAAGAACTTTTTAGCTTTGCACTGTACATAGTTTGCACAATAAAAACCTTAAAGGAAACCGCGGCGTTCTGGCTGCTTAAAAGGTAAAGGTAAAGGGACCCCTGACCATCAGGTCCAGTCATGTCCGACTCTGGGGTTGCGCCGCTCATCTCGCTCTATAGGCCGAAGGGAGCCGGCATTTGTCCACAGACAGCTTCCGGGTCATGTGGCCAGCATGACAAAGCCGCTTCTGGCAAACCAGAGCAGCGCACGGAAACGCCGTTTACCTTCCCGCTGGAGCGGTCCCTATTTATCTACTTGCACTTTGACGTGCTTTCGAACTGCTAGGTGGGCAGGAGCTGGGACCGAGCAACGGGAGCTCACCCCGTGGCAGGGATTCGAACCGCCGACCTTCTGATCAGCAAGCCCTAGACTCTGTGGTTTAACCCACAGCGCCACCTGGGTCCCTCCCTCTGGCTGCTTACTCATGAGCAACTAACTGAGAAGCTTACAATATATTTTTACAAAAACCGATGGCGTTCAACCAGCTGGCACGCGTGTTAAAATACAAGAGAGCAATCCAGATTTCCGTAAGTAGGTCCCTAGCGCTTTAATAAACAGACCCGAGTGCAATGGCCAAAAGGCCATCAAGCACGTCAGAGGACTTCAAGTCTCTTGGGGAGACTCGCATTTCACTTTCACAGCTGCAAGACCCACCGACCGGCCTTAATGTGAACATTCGCGTTGCACAATTCCATCTTGTGGCTTTCAACGTCTTTCCCACCACTGCGACCCCATTAGTCCCCGCGTCAGCCTTTCTGCACAGTCCGTTCCAAGGCAGAACAAAAGCCATTAGATGTTGCAAGGCAGCCGCAAGGAAACCCATTCTCCAATTTCTGGGATTTCTCAAGTCTGTGACAAATTCCTTGCCGCAGGAACGTCAAGGAGGCAGAAGAAGGAAGGAAAACATATGGGTTACAATAGAAAATTTTGCTTACAATGCACCCAGATTAGTTAAGAGTATTAAGATGTGAGTACTCTTATCGTTGTACCAGAACAAACTTCTTAATGGCTAACTATTGCTGTTTGGTTTTACTTTTGAGCTACTTCAAGCAGGCAAATGTAAGAGAGATAACAATGGGCTGCCAAAAACTGCATGTGCCATTATTTCTCCCGTAAACGAACACCATCTTTGTAGGCCATAAAATGATTTCTTTATGATTTTCCATTCTATACATTTCAATAATTTTACAATCACATTAACATTTCGAAACTCGACTTCCTTCCCCCTCTTTCTGCGGTTCCTTAAATTTATTTTTTATTTTTTCTGTACATTCCAAATTAACAACTTATTTATTCATCTCCTTCAGGCTTCCTCAACCTCGGCCCTCCAGATGTTTTGAGACTACAATTCCCATCATCCCTGACCACTGGTCCTGCTAGCTAGGGATCATGGGAGTTGTAGGCCAAAAACATCTGGAGGGCCGAGATTGAGGAAGCCTGATCCATATATACTCTTATAAAACTGCAGGTTATTACAATAACCCTGCAAATGTCCTTATCTGTTTACAGTTTATTTGCAAACATTCAATAAACCACTTCCATTTTTTAATTAAAAGTTTGTTATCTTGATTCCAGTAAGTTTGGCCATCTCTGCATATTTCGGTATCCATTCTTCTTTCACTGGGACTTCTTTCCATTTTGGGGGGCAACTAACATTCTTGCAGCTGGAGCCGCATAAATGAATAAATTTCTATAGCTACAGTTTGGGTAGTTCTGTCCCCCAAAGGAAACTGAATTTTGAGACAAGAGTCTCAGGATGAAGACTAACTCGACTCTTCTAATCCAGCTTTGCTTTTGCGCGTTTAGACCTTTTAACCATGCCCTAGAAATAAATTCACGCATGACTCAGATACAGGTGAAACTCGAAAAATTAGAATATCGTGGAAAAGTCCATTTATGTAAGCAATTGTTTTCATTAGCTACTGGAGTTTAATATATGAGATAGACTCATGACATGCAAAGCGAGATATGTCAAGCCTTTGCTTGTTATAATTGTGATGATTATGGCGCACAGCTGATGAAAACCCCAAAGTTGAAATTGTTAATTTGGGGTTCTCATCAGCTGTACGCCATAATCATCACAATTATAACAAATAAAGGCTTGACATATCTCGCTTTGCATGTCATGAGTCTATCTCATATATTAGTTTCACCTTTTAAGTTGAATTACTGAAAGAAATGAACCTTTCCATGATATTCTAATTTTTCGAGTTTCACCTGTATATGGTTTGGTTTTTGGCAGAATTTAGGCCACAACTTTATTGATTACAATCAAGTGAGTTGTTGCATAGGCTCTGGTTCAACTAGTTCCCTGCGCAATCGTAGGTCTGCCAAGGGTGAACACCAGGGACAGCTGGAGACAGGAGTGCCCGCCACCCACCCTGATGTCCCCCAGACTCAGGCACAGGCACAACCCCTTTCAGGGTTGACCAAACCAATGAGTCCCTAGGATTCCTTTACCGGAATACCCTTCGCATAGGAGTGGCCAGACCGTTCTGCCATCCCTATCACTTGAACCAGAGCCTATCCGCAACCTCATAAGTTGTGACGATTTGCTACGTTGCAGGCGAAACCCAAGTGGCACCAGCCAATCAGCGAAGCTGCATGTGGAGGAGCGGAGATGCAAACCCGGTTCCCCAGATTACAAGTCTACCGCTCTTAACCACTACACCACACTGGCTCTCGGTGCCCTTTCCTTGCATCCCATTGGCCAGATTGCACCCGGCATTGAGGGACCCACCAATAGGGGGTTGTGGCTATCCAAACAATCCCCACCCACAACACAGGGTCTGTTTGCCAGGTCGCACCGCAACACGTGCCCTCTGTGAGGGAGGAACCGATATAGAAAATGACTTCTCTGAAAAGATGGCAGCTCAAAACACGATTAAGGCACTGTCATCACCACACCATAGTTTAAACCAACTTCCCACCAAGATGGTGCTCTTCAGATCTTTCGGCCCTCAACCTTCCACCATGGCTGGGGCTGGAAGGAGTTGTAGAGCCAAACATCAGGAGGGGACCACGTTGGGGAAGGCTACCTTAAGCAATGCCCGAGTTGACAAAAACCCAAATTCAGGGAATATAGTGTGTTTGTTCTAAATGCAACTCAGCACATTGTCTCAATTGACCCACCTGGGATGGCTCAGTCGGTAGAGCATGAGACGCATAATCTCAGGGTCATGGGTTCGAGCCCCACATTGGGAAAAAGATTCCTACATTGCCCTCATGGTCTCTTGCAGCTCTACAATTCTACGACACACCAACCCTTCGTATGTGGTGGACTTGTAAAAGGGTACTAGGAAATGATCCATAATGAATTGGAGAAAAAATGTTTTAAAGTACTTTCCCAAAAAACCCAAAGTCCTTTCTGTTGGGGATAACTCAGACTGAAATTCCCAGAGGTCCAAAAAGGTTATTTATGTTTGCCACTACTGCGGCCCATGTTTCGTTAGACCCAAAATGGAAAACGAGCAATGTCCCAACGAAAGAAGAATGGCGACTTAAACGGATGGAATATGCGCAGCTTGCAGACTCAATATAAAGTGTAAGAGAACAAGAAGGACACATGTTTAAAGAAGATTGGAAAACGTATATTGAGTACATGGGGGGAATTGTGTGCAGCTGAAAAGGTTGGCAGCATTAAGATAAATTCAAAAGTGTAAATAGGTTTTGTTGGATGTAATAATAGAATACTGAATGGTTTAGTTTATGTAAAATATTATGTAAAATACCAGATATGCTGATGATACTACCTTGATGGCAGAAAGTGAGGAGAAATTAAAGAACCTTTTAATGAGGGTGAAAGAGGAGAGCGCAAAATATGGTCCTGAAGCTCAACATCAAAAAAACTAAGATCATGGCCACTGGTCCCATCACCTCCTGGCAAATAGAAGGGGAAGAAATGGAGGCAGTGAGAGATTTTACTTTCTTGGGTTCCATGATCACTGCAGATGGTGACAGCAGTCACGAAATTAGAAGACGCCTGCTTCTTGGGAGGAAAGCAATGACAAACCTAGACAGCATCTTAAAAAGCAGAGACATCACCTTGCCGACAAAGGTCCGTATAGTTAAAGCTATGGTTTTCCCAGTAGTAATGTACGGAAGTGAGAGCTGGACCATAAAGAAGACTGATCGCCGAAGAATTGATGCTTTTGAATTATGGTGCTGGAGGAGACTCTTGAGAGTCCCATGGACTGCAAGAAGATCAAACCTATCCATCCTTAAAGAAATCAGCCCTGAGTGCTCACTGGAAGGACAGATCCTGAAGTTGAGGCTCCAGTACTTTGGCCACCTCATGAGAAGAGAAGACTCCCTAGAAAAGACCCTGATGTTGGGAAAGATGGAGGGCACAAGGAGAAGGGGACGACAGAGGACGAGATGGTTGGACAGTGTTCTCGAAGCTACTAACATGAGTTTGGCCAAACTGCGGGAGGCAGTGGAAGACAGGAGTGCCTGGTGTGCTCTGGTCCATGGGGTCACGAAGAGTCGGACACGACTGAACAACTGAACAACAACAACAACAAAATATGCAGGGATTTATGGTGCAAAATGAACCATGGAAAGAGAAGAAGGGAAGTCATTGATATTTTATGGATGTTTAAACAAGTATTCAAAATGGTAAAACTGACAATTTAATAAAAATTATATACGGACTAACCCTGCTGATCTGCAGCACTCCTGTTGGACACAAAGGCCAGTTATGTTACTCAGTTCTAGCCTATAAAATACCAGATATGCTTGGCACGACAATGTGCTTTTTCTGCCCTACAGATTAAGCACGCAGTGCACTTCGTTTCCAAGCCAACACTTCCAGCCCTGCGTTATCAACTTCCGAAGTGCAGAATTCATGCAGAGAAAAACTGGCAAACAGCAAACGTCGCAAGAGCACCAAATCTGTGCTGGGACGAAGAGGGCAGGCGGAAAGCCATCTGTGGGCGTTTAAAACAACTTTCCAGTTCTATATAGCATAAAGGTGGAGAATACCTAGGTAGCCTGAAGGGATGGAGTTCCTGGACAGCTTAATAAGAGTTACCTGCAAAAGGAGGTGGGAACAATTTGGGCAAAAAGAGCTTTTGGAGCTTCTGGCCGCCATTGTGCATGCCAAGCTGTCTGGGGGTCCTACAACCTTTCACCCAAGAGAGAGCTTTCCCCCAAAACCGTCCCTCAGAAAACCATAACACTACTTCCCCCTGGATTTAGGGTGATATCGGGGCCTTTGAGACATTAGCAGCTATGACACAAAGCCTTACTGCAATACTGCATGCCTAGCAACTGACACATTTCACAGCAAGGAAGGGGTTAAAAGTTGTGGTATGATTAGGTAATTTGAAATATATTTTGGTTACATGCCTAGCAACTGACACATTTCACAGCAAGGAAGGGGTTAAAAGCTTCCTTCAGAAATATGAAAAGACTGGAAATGGCACAAATGTGGGCACATCAAGGTGAAACAGCCCCTGGCACAGCTTCTGTACACAGATATTCCTGTGATGACTAGCAAAGAAACGTGGAAATTAAATATGGGGCCGGCCCTACAGCTAAGTGTAATTTTTTAAAAAAAATAGAAGTGCATTAATGCCTTTGCTTCAAAACTTGACAAGCTCTTTGACATTCTCAATTGCAAATGTGAAATCATTATGTGCTCTGAATTTGGCTGTGCTACAGATTGCACAAAAGAAGCTCACATTAATTGTACATGCGACAAGAAGATCCAGTGAAAGAACTTGCTTTCATCCAGTGGTTCTATTGGACCACACCAAATTGGTTTGCCAGATTTTCCAGAACATAACAGACTGATAAAGAAGTGAGGAGAAGTTGAGAGAACAAGACTTGCTGATGCTGAATATAAAAAGGAATGCTTGCAGACTTCTTCACTTCCATCACATGAAGAAAGTTCAAATGAGGAAAAAGAATCTGATACAGAAGATGGAAGTGAATCAAATTATGATTTAGAGGTCAATACATTAGATATACCTAATGTTACTATGCAGAGCATCAGATACGGTGTTGGTCTTCGTGCCAGCTGCAATTACCACCGCTGCATTTATTGATACTGGCTTGATCACTGAAGAAAATACGAAACTTGTTGTTGACCACAATAAAGTAAAGAGAGCACAGGAGAAATTGATGTCATCATTAGACAATGAATTTGAAGAAATTCAAATTCATTGTCTAATGAATTTGAAATTCAAATTCATTGTAAGGTGGCTTACAACAGCTTTGTTGCTTATGGGTTTCCAAACATGGCCTAAAAGGCAAAAACCTCAAGAATTTAAGGCTGACTTCGTTGGTGTGTACTATCCATGTTGGTTCACAAAGTAAAACCACATAATTTGTTGTTTCAATTGCAACAGCTTAGACTGCAAAACAAGGCTGTAGTAAATGCTGTTTTGCCGACTGTTAAGCATTCAGCGTGGTACATTTAGTGAAATGTTAATTCAGACACTGCTGTGCTCAAATAATAAGGAAGAAAGGAGAGCTGGAATTCAAAAGATCAGAGAGGTGGCAATGATGATATATTTGGAGACCTTTCAGTACGTCCAAGGGACACCTTCTATAAACACCTCTGTTGGAGTTGATAGACTGGTTTGATGGAGTTTATGAACCTCCATTAACATGCAAAATGACCTTGACAGAAATAAAGGAATTTATTGACAAGCCTATGCAAGTTCCTCAGTGGCCTTGTCATGGTCAGGGATTGAAAGATGTGTGAAACAAGTCACAGAGGCTGCAGAGAGGCCAAGAAGCAGGTCGTCGGCTTTTGTCAAGAAATGAATCTCTTGTTATTAATTCTAATTAATGTTATAATAATAGACATTATAAGATAAAGTGATGATATGTTGTTACAGCTGCAAAATTTCTTTATATTTTCGCTTGTATAAAATGATTAAAAACTTTAACTTCGCTTCACAGTTTTTGGCTTTTTTTATGTATTTCAAACAAATCTCAATTTACCAAGCTAATCATCAACCAATCATAAAAATAATTGCAGATTTGGATTCCTCATGTGAATAACATATTTTTAGAACCCCTCATTGAGCAAATTCACAAAAGAAAATTTTTCATCCTTAAATGACACGCCCTATTACTGCATGCCTAGCAACTGACACATTTCACAGCAAGGAAGGGGTTAAAAGCTTCCTTCAGAAATATGAAAAGACTGGAAATGGCACAAATGTGGGCACATCAAGGTGAAACAGCCCCTGGCACAGCTTCTGTACACAGATATTCCTGTGATGACTAGCAAAGAAACGTGGAAATTAAATATGGGGCCGGCCCTACAGCTAAGTGTAATTTTTTAAAAAAAATAGAAGTGCATTAATGCCGGTGAGCATCGTGGAATGTCATCTGTCTCGAGAGACAATGGAGTGTGCTTCTGGGGGTGAGGTCAAATTGCTGCATAAGTCTGGGCAGTGGTTCTGGAGGTCCTGGGCTGCCCAGAAGACAAGACCCCCCTTTCATAATATAATCACAGACAGCTCAGCTGGTTAGAGTGTGGTACGAATAACACCAAGGTTGCAGGATCGATGCCCATATGGGACAGTTGCATACTCCTGCACTGCAAGGGGTTGGACTAGAGTCCAGGCACACCCAACTCCCAAGAGACTGCGGTCTACTCACAGTATAAAAAGACCGGCTGTGATCCACACATTGTCATTGCCAGGAGTTGTTGAGCTTTTTTAGGGTGACGGTTGGCCAAAGGCGATCACTAAACTTCATGCCGTGATCTACCTACCTGGGACTTCCCCGTGAACTACCAGTAGATCGCAATCTACCTGTGGACATGCCTGGACAAGAAGGACAAGAAGAAGAAGAAGAAGAAGAAGAAGAAGAAGAAGAAGAAGAAGAAGAAGAAGAGGAGGAGGAGGAGGAGCTTTGGATTTGATATCCTGCTTTATCACTACCCAAAGGAGTCTCAAAGCGGCTAACATTCTCCTTTCCCTTCCTCCCCCACAACAAACACTCTGTGAGGTGAGTGGGGCTGAGAGACTTCAGAGAAGTGTGACTAGCCCAAGGTCACCCAGCAGCTGCATGTGGAGGAGCGGAGACGCGAACCCGGTTCCCCAGATTACCAGTCCACCGCTCTTCACCACTACACCACACTAGCTCTAGACGATCCTTGGGATCCCTTCCAACTCTATGATTCTCTCGGCCTCACTGGTGTGGTCCAAAGGAAAGCAGAGGAAGATATTTGGCACCAGCTTGGCTGCAGGAGTTGCCGGAAAGAGGCATACAAGGCTTCATCCAACCGCCTTAGGGACTCCGCTCTGGATTTGTGCAGCTTTACTCCTTGGCCTTTTCTTTTCCCAAAGTTATCCCGCAAGGCAATGGAGGTTTAGGGTCAAAGTTTACCTTCTCCTAAATGGGCTCCCTTCCCTCTATATGAACATGCAGAAACCATCGCCGTGGGTGTGGGACTCATCTCTTGGTCCCTAGTCCACAAGGACTGGCAGAAGCTGCCAAGGATTTCAGACACACTCCTTCTAGACACTTAGCTGAGTGAGGCTCTGGACTCCTGTCCTGTCCTGCACTGGCCAAGACCACCGACTCTCCAGCACTCCCAACGATCCAATTGCGGCCACATTATTGGCACACGCCAATCTCTTCGGCTTGGGCCATTTACGACCTGTAAACACTCTTGACTGGAGAGCCAATATTTATTTTTGTGGCAAGTTTTGTAACTTCCCCCATCCTTCTGCGCCTCTTCGCAGGCAGGTCAGGCGGCAGGATCTGCAAAGGGTGGTGCACCGTGCCCTGGGATGGCCTCCAACCCAGAACCAAAGGCTTCCTCCAGCCTCGAACGCTTGCAAGACACTTCCATCACGTCAAACTCCAACACCAGTTCTCAAGGTAGCTGTAAGCCCTATGTCTGGGCTGGTACCACTCCGGATCTCTTGTGGTTGGAGGGGTGTGTGTGGAGCCTCCCTTGCATGCACAAAGCTAATATGTCTGGGAGGCAGTTAATAATAATATTTTATTATTTATACCCCGTGGTTTTTCCAGCCACTCTGGGCAGCTCCCAACAGATTAAAAACGCAGTAAACATCTGTAAGGTTCTCAGTTAGTTGCTCATGAGTAAGCAGCCAGGACTCTGCTGTTTCCTTTAAAGATTTTATTGTGCAAACTATGTACAGTGCAGAGCTAAAAAGTTCATGTCTGTATCAAGCGGTGTCAGAATCCGGGAATGGCCCCTTCCGGTTCTGACCCCAACAAGAGTTTCGGTATACGAAAACCCCGCCTTCCATCCTTTCTTTTCACCCCACGTCTTTGGGGCGACGAAAATTGCGTTCCCCCTGTATCGCCCTCGGGACTGTGGGAGTGTTGGGTCTCTCATGCATCCCCAGAACCTCTACTCCCTTTCCCATGTGAACTCTCCCCCTCCTCGCTGGACGTCTCGCCGCTCCTCTCACTACCAGAGGAGGAGCTGCTGGCAAGGTGGGACTGGGGCTCTCTGTAGCATCCCGAGAGCCCTTCCACCACCTTCTGCTGCAGCGGGGACAATTCCCTGACAACATCAAACATTAAAAACTTCCCCGAACAGGGATGCCTTCAGATGTCTTCTAAAACTCAGGTAGTTGTTTATTTCCTAGACATCTGACGGGAGGGCAGGCGCCACCACCGAGAAGGCCCTGTGCCTGGTTCCCGGTAACCTCACTTCTTGCAGTGAGGGAACCAGCAGAAGGCCCTCGGAGCTGGACCTCAGTGTCTGGGCTGAACAACGGGGGTGGAGACGCTCCTTCAGGTATGCTGGGCCGAGGTGGTTTAGGGCTTTCAAGGTCAGCACCAACACTTTGAATTGTGCTAGGAAACATACTGGGAGCCAATGTTGCTTCTCTTTGCAACCTCTTTCTAATTTGCAGAGGAATTTTTGTAGGGTGGGACATTCCATCCTACGTAGGCATGGGGGAGTGTCCCCGTTTCTCTCCATTTCTCATTTTTTCAATTGGCCACGTCCCTCCCCCCCCATTGGCCACCTGGAGGCGTCACTCTTGCCCCGTGGCAGAACAAAAACCACCCTGGAATGTTTATCCCAGGGGTAGGCAACCTAAGGCCCATGGGCCGGATGCGGCCCAATCACCTTCTCAATCTGGCCCACGGACAGTCCGGGAATCAGCATGTTTTTACATGAGTAGAATGTGTCCTTTTATTTAAAATGCATCTCTGGGTTATTTGTGGGGCCTGCCTGGTGTTTTTACATGAGTAGAATGTGTGCCTTTTATTTAAAATGCATCTCTGGGTTATTTGTGGGGCCTGCCTGGTGTTTACATGAGTAGAATGTGTCTTTATTTAAAATGCATCTCTGGGTTATTTGTGGGGCGCCTGTGTTTTTACATGACCGCATCTCTGGGTTATTTGTGGGGCCTGCCTGACGGCAGACTGAAAAAGGTTGCTGACCCCTGGTTTATGCTATAAAAAGTTGGAAGGATTTCAGCAGGAAACCATGTGACAAGCATAGATCAAAAACAAAGCAGTACATCTGCCCCAAAACCTTTGCAGGTGCAAAAGGCGAAGTACTGAAAGTGGGATCGTCATGAGCGCAAATCACGAATGCACGAATAAAAGGGGGCACCTGGAGGTTCCCCGAGTCACATAAGCACAATCTGTGCGATTGTAAAAATGTGCTTACGAGGCACAGGGGTTAAGCCCAGGTCCCTTAGCTTGCAATTTCCTTGCTTTTCAGAGCACAAGTGAGTCTGTAAGTGGCTTAGCTCCCCCCTCGTAAGCCAAAGGTTTAATATCGGGAGAAAGAATTACCCAGCTGGAATAAAGAGCTAGTTGCGGTTATGGTGCAATTCTTCATTAGCGTACTGGTCTTGTGTTGCCTTATGTCTGCCTCTACAGGGGAGGACAGACTTTCAGGTTTGCAGGATTTTGTAAATAAAAAATGCAACTCCTAGATCCATAAACTGAAGTCAGGTGCAAAAGAGATGCACATAAATTAATAATAATAATAATAATTTTTTATTTATACCCCGCCCTTCCCAGCCAAAAACCGGGCTCAGGGCGGCTAACACTAATTAAAATCACAGCAAAAACATAAAAACAATCAATTTAAAATACAGATTAAAATACAAATTTAAAAATTCAAAATTAAAACTGCAGTCTCATTTTCAAATAGCCCACCAATAAAAGAATGAAGCATAAGTATCAAACAGAAACCAACCCAAAGGCCAGGTGGAACAGCTCCGTCTTGCAGGCCCTGCGGAAAGATGCCAAATCCCGCAGGGCCCTGGTCAATGTGACCCCTAAAACATTATTATTATTTATTATCATTATTATTATTTTGTACCTCGCCGATCTGACAGTTTTGCCTCGGCCACTCTACTGCAGAGTAATCCCCATTTTATGCAGCAGGACTTACTTCTGAGTAAAACAGGGTAACTTGCACCGTTGCGCATTTGTGTAAAAGAGTCACCTGGTTCAGTAGCCAACATGACTTATTAATCTATAATATAATTAATATGAACAACAATTAATCAGTATACGGCTCAGTGCCAAACTAGACTTCTAAGCACCCTGAAGAGAGGGCTCTCGAGCAATCTCCATCCACTCGAGAAAGGAGACACCGTTTTTACACGCAGTCCAGAGGTGAAA
Source organism: Lacerta viridis (assembly GCA_900245905.1). Lineage (NCBI taxonomy): Eukaryota > Metazoa > Chordata > Lepidosauria > Squamata > Lacertidae > Lacerta > Lacerta viridis. The sequence continues at coordinate 207,968 of OFHU01000273.1, forward strand.
GGAAGTCTTAGCCATTAAATCACCCTGCCCTGGATAAAGACCTATTTTTAAAACTTAATCTTTAAGATGTTCCTGTTTGGAGTGGGAGGGGGGGGGAGAGAGAGATAACAATATCAATCATTTTCTTGCCGATTTACTTCCCCGGGTGCAAGGTGCTGAAGGTCACATTTAACAACGGCGAAGTCAAGCTCACTCGGCTGGTTTCTCCCAGCCAGTCGTGCGCAGCGGCGGAAAGAGCAAGAAGCAGCTAACAGAGGTCTGCTTGTTCCCGGCTCCTTGAGGAGCTGTGGCACCAGGCCAAGAAAAGCTTTCACGTTTTATAGCCGATTCGGTACACCAGCTTAGGCAGCGTGCAGAGGCGTTCTCTCAGAATCACTATTTTTTATATATATAAAAAATCATTTATGCTTTCCAGATATACACATTTCACTGATTTTACAATCATTTTGATATTTTAAAACTTGACTTCCTTCCCCCTCTTTCGGCATTCCCTTAAATTCATTTTTAATATCTTCTGCATATGCAAATTACCGTACTTTTCTACGTATAAAGGTAGAGGGACCCCTAACCGTTAGGTCCAGTCGCGGACGACTCTGGGGTTGCAGTGCTCGTATCGCTTCATTGGCCGAGGGAACCGGCGTGCAGCTTCCGGGTCATGTGGCCAGCATGACTAAGCCGCTTCTGGCGAACCAGAGCAGTGCACGGAAACGCCGTTTACCTTCCCGCCGGAGCGGTACCTATTTATCTACTTGCACTTTGACGTGCTTTCGAACTGCTAGGTTGGCAGGAGCTGGGACTGAGCAACGGGAGCTCACCCCGTCGCAGGGATTCGAACCACCGACCTTCTGATCGGCAAGCCCTAGGCTCTGTGGTTTAACCCACAGCGCCACCCGCGTCCTTCAGGAGGAAGGTGCTGAATGCAAATAAGAAGGCAGACTGATGTTGGAGAGAAAGAGCATCATTTGTCCTAACAAACTGGCCTCCACTGGCTTGTAATGCTTCTGCCACCGACAGAGTGTACCATAAGCGGGACAAGGCTAACAAGGAGTGTTTGACAGTAAGTTCCAGTGCGTGCATCTGAATGGAAACAAAGAGGAGGGATTAAGCTTCCTGGAAAAGGTGAAGGCTGAGAAGAGCGGGAAGGGACACAGAATCACAGGGTTGGAAGGGATCCTGAGGATCATCTAGTCCAACCCCCCCCCAAATGTGGGAATATGCTGGGAAACGATATACAGGTGAAACTCAAAAAAAATTAGAATATCGTGGAACGGTTCATTTCTTTCAGGAATTCAACTTAAAAGGTGAAACTAATATGTGAGATAGACTCATGACATGCAAAGCGAGATATGTCAAGCCTTTATTTGTTATAATTGTGATGATTATGGCGTACAGCTGATGAGAACCCCAAATTAACAATCTCAACTTTGGGGTTTTCATCAGCTGTGCGCCATAATCATCACAATTATAACAAGCAAAGGCTTGACATATCTCGCTTTGCATGTCATGAGTCTAATCTCATATATTAAACTCCAGTAGCTAATGAAAACAATTGCTTGCATAAATGGACTTTTCCACGATATTCTAATTTTTTGAGTTTCACCTGTATAATGAATTGAAAAGGATGTTCAAAATAACTTTTGTAAAACACACACACACACACACAACCCAGAAGCTTTTCTTTTGGGAATTTTAGGGACAGAACTACCTAAATTGTATAGAAATCTATTTATTTATGCTACTACAGCAGCAAGAATGTTACTCGCCCAAAAGTGGAAAGAAGCAGAAGTCCCAGCGAAGGAAGAATGTATACAAAAACACCTGTAATATGCAGAAATGGCAAAACTCACCGGAAGAATAAGAAAACAAAATAACAACCTTTTTATAAACGAACAGAAATGGTTTATTGAATACTTGCAGACAAATTGCAAACAGATAAAAACATTGGCAGGGTTATTGTAAGAACCTGCAGTTTCCTAAGAGTATATGCTTAAAGTAGATGAACAAATGAGCAGTTAGTTCATTTGGGTATGCAGAAGATATTAAAAAATAAGTTTAAGGAACCGCAGAAAGAAGGGAAAGGAAGTCAGTCTTTGAAATGTTAAATTGATTGTAAAGCTAATGAAATGTATAAATCTGAAAAGTACAAATGAAAACTTTTTTAAAGAAAGAAAGAAAGAAAGAAAGAAAAAGAAACACAGGAAGTTTATCTGAGTAGTTGTTTATCTGATGGGAGAACGTTCCACAGGGCGGGCACCACCACCGAGAAGGCCCAATTGGGGACAATTGCCTGACAACATCAAACATTCAAAACTTCCCCGAACAGGGCTGCCTTCAGATGTCTTCTAAAACTCAGGTAGTTGTTTATTTCCTTGACATCTGATGGAAGGGCGGGTGCCACCACCGAGAAGGCCCTCTGCCTGGTTCCCTGTAACCTCACTTCTCGCAGGAAGGGAACCGCCAGAAGACGCTCGGAGCTGGACCTCATTGTCCAGGCTGAATGATGGGGGTGGAGATGCTCCTTCAGGTCTACTGGGCTTTACAGGTCAGCACCAACACTTTGAATTGTGCTCAGAAACGTACTGGGAGCCAATGTAGGTCTTTCAAGACCAGTGTTACATGGTCCCAAAGACGTGTTGTGTAGCTATTGGAGAACAGCCTTTACCAAAGGCGTCATGGGCTTTGAAGACGCTCGAACTCAGGACGCAAGGGAGAAACGTGCTAAGAGGAAGGCACGCTTGGCAAACCCTCACCGTGATCAACTCCCGCCCGGAAACCTGTGTCCCCACTGTGGAAGGACGTGTGGATCCAGAATTGGCCTCCACAGTCACTTACGGATTCACTGTTAAGACCGTGTTTACGGAAAACAATCTTACTCGGCGACGAGGGGTCGCCAAAGAAGAAAAAGCAGGGATAGGGAAGCTCGCTCCCTCTACATGTTTGCTGGAATCCAATTCCCATCAGCTCCAGCCAGGGTGTGCAATTGTCATGGATGATGGGGTGGAAAGGGGGTGGGTGGAGTATTCACGCTCTGCCATCATGCGTAATGACCTGGAACACAACCCCCGTGCAAGTCAGGGGTTCATAGAATCGTAGAGTTGGAAGAGACCCCTTGAGTTATCTAGTCCAACCCCCCGCAATGCAAGAATATGTAGGTGGCCCATATGGGAATCGAACCCACGACATTATCAGCACCAGGCTCTAACCAACTGAGCTACCAGGGAAAGCAGTTCAGGATTAGTCTAGGAGATAAGAAGCTTTTCCGGGTTATTTCCAAAAAATGAATCTGAGGATGAAGACAGGTGTCACTTATTTTTTTAAAAAAAGAGCTTTTTAATAGAATTGTAGAGTCTGAAGGGACCCTAAGGGTCATCTAAGGGTTGCCTGTACCTAAGCGGTTTACAAATTATAAACACAGTATACAGCTTTATACCTGTGGCAAAAGCATGTAAATTTTTTAAAAGGGGGGCAGAAATGGGGTGGAGTTGCAGGAAAAAATGCCCAGGGCAATCCCACCCACCACTATACGTGGTTTTGCCTTTCGGCACGACCCCTAGAACACAATGCGTATGTTGTGGGCCTGTTGCGTGAAACTGAGAAACAACACAACACAACAGTAAAGGAAACCTAACAAACACGTTTTGAAACACCTTCCAAGGATTTTTGCCCTTCTAACGGAGCTTTGCCTATTTTGTGCCAGCCTGCCAAGTGTGCATTTGGAACCTAATAAAATTAATAATAATAATAATAATAATAATTTATTTATTTATACCCCGCCCATATGGCTGGGTTTCCCCAGCCACTCTGGGCAGCTCCCAACATGACATCAAAAACACAATAAAACATCTAACAATATCGCACAGGTGGCGAAACAGCAGCCCAGATGCTCCTGGAATACAACTCCCATCGTATCTCAGTGATGGCCAAAGGGACGGGTGGGTGTTGGGAGTCCGGTGACCTCTGGAGGGCCCCACGGGTCCCCCCCGTCTCCAAGATCATGGGTCCCGCATGAACGACACGCCATCGCAGAGGGATGCCAAGCAGAAAGGAACGTGGCAAAGGAAGTCAGGTTTTGAAACGTCAAAATGATTGTGTAAAATTAGTGAAATGTGTAAACTTGGTAAGGACAAAATAAAAATACATGAAAGCCAAAGAATAGTAATCCTGGGAGCTGTACTGTGTTACGGGTGCTGGGAAGTTTATCTCTGCGCAGGATAAACTACAGTTCCCATGATTCACTGGAGGAAGCTGTGCTCTTTAAAACACAGCGAGTTTACGCAGGCCAAGATGAGGTGTGAGATCTCAGCTCTGCCATCAACACACCAGGTGGCATTGAGCTGGGAGGCTAAAGCCCAAAACTCTGAGGATTAAATATTCAATTCATTTTTTAAAAAAACCTCAAATTGTGTTTTGCACTCTTTCTAGAACTCATAATGACTTTGGGGGGTCTGGCCTTTCCATTCGGAATCGAGGCAAACCCCAAACCACTCTTTACACACACCCTAAACGCTCACCTTAATCTGCTATCTGGAGGTATTATTGACCAATCTCACAAGGTTTGTTCCTTTACTTAAAAGCGCTGTTAACTTTTTTTAAAAAATCCCTGAAGGAACTACAGATATCTGTTCAAGGAATGCAAGCATCTTCTAAATGTGAAGTTACAGAACCTCCCACAATTAGGCTGACCATTAAAAAACCCGCAAGAATAAAAAGGATTATTCTAAGAACCTGCAGTTTCACAAGAGTATATATGCTTAAAGTTGATGAATAAATGAGCAACGTAAGTTAATTTGGATACGCAGAAGATATCAGAAATAAATTCAAGGAACCGCAGAAAGAGGGGGAAGGAAGTCAAGTTTTGAAACGTTAAAATGGACATTTTGATACATGTCTGGCAATTCACTTCAATAGGTTAGTTTTGCTTTCCAATGCATATGTGATAGTTTACTTATGTTGGGTTAATGAAAAAACCAAACTTTTAGTTTTTATCTTCAATAAATTGAGTCTAGAATTTAAAAAAAATGATTGTAAAAACAGTGAAATGTATAAACCTGAAAAGCAATAATAATAATAATAATAAGTGGAATGCAAATAGACAGATTTCAATACAGTGGTACCTTGGTTCTCAAACTTAATCCGTTCCGGAAGTCTGTTCCAAAACCAAAGCGTTCCAAAACCAAGGCGCGCTTTCCCATAGAAAGTAATGCAAAACGATTAATCCGTTCCAGACTTTTAAAAACAACCCCTAAAACAGCAATTTAACATGAATTTTACTATCTAACGAGACCACTGATCCATAAAATGAAAGCAAGAAACAATGTACTGCAGTCACACAATCAATCAGTAGCTGAACTGGGTTCCACACAGTCACAAAAACAAAACAAAAGAGCCACAAAAACGCAAAATAAATAGCAAAAACAGACAGACCTCAGCGTAACACTCAAAATGGAAGTGTGGCACTCAAATCGGAAGCGTAACACTCAAAACGGAGCACGTTCGGCTTCCAAAAAAGGTTCGCAAACCAGAACACCTTCTTCCGGGTTTGCAGTGTTTGGGCTCCAAGTTGTTTGAGTACCAAGGCATTTGAGAACCAAGATACCACTGTATTATTGTTTTCCACACAGGCTCACAGCCCATGCCTTTAATGTACATGCTTCCTGAGCCAATACTTTAACAGGCAAAAGAAGCATTTCAAGAAAGGTCGGTCTTTAGTTTTCCCTGGGCTGTGATTTCTGTACACTTTTTCTGGGAATTCTTGAATTCAGTTAAGAGGGAGAGGCATCAGGTTGCAACAGCAGAAACGGGGCAAGGTTTTATAAGAAGCCAGGTCTTTAACAAGACTTGCTCCCGGGAAAGTCAAAACAGAAAAATAAAATAAAAAATTCCTCCCAGTAGCACCTTAGAGACCAACTAAGTTTGTTCTTGGTATGAGCTTTCGTGTGCATGCACACTTCTTCAAATACACTGAAACAGAAGTCACCAGACCCTTAAATATCCCAGGAAAGTGACAGGGATGGGGCAGCGCAGCTTTTCTCCGGAGGAAACCCATCAGAGCCACCATGACAAAGAAGGCCCACAGCAGTCCAGGTTGCATTCCAGAGAATTTCGGATCGGCAACGAGCACCTGCGACACAGCCTTTCCGGCAAAAGGGGCCAAAGAATGCTGGGAACTGTTTGCATAATTTTCCCTGTTTGCTCTCGGTCCCTTTGGGGTCCTTCCTATTGAATGGCGAAGCGGCGAATGGCCTTGAGCGCCTTAGCAGAAAGCCAACAGCACACAAGCCAAGTAAATAAGTAAAGATTGCCAATGTGCAAAGCCCTTTGTTGAGGGATTTTGGCGCTAGAAAGAATTCAAGATATTGCTCCGATACATGGAAGGTGCTTTTATGGGACAACAATAGCCACATGCAGGGTCCACATGGAGCCCGGACTGCAAGCAGCAGCTGCTCTGCTGACGTAACATAGCACAGAACCATAAAATTGCAGAGTTGAAAGGGAACCCAAAGGTCCTCTAGTCCAACCCCCTGCAATGGAGGAATCTCAACTAAAGCATCCACGACCGTCAAAACTCAGCTTACAACACAAAAACTTGTGGAATACGCAGAAATGGCGAAACTCGCCGGAAGAATAAGAAAACAAGATAACAAACTTTTTATAAAAGAATGGAAATGGTTTATTGAATATTTACAGATAAATTGCAAACAGATAAGAACATCGGCAGGATTATTGCAATAACCTGCAGTTTCGTAAGAGTATATACTTAAAGGAGATGAATAAATGAGCAAGTCAATTTGGATACGCAGAAGATATTAGAAATAAATTTAAGGAACCGCAGAAAGAGGGGGAAGGAAGTCAAGTTTTGAAACGATTGTAAAAATAGTGAAATGTATAAACCTGAAAAGCAACAACAACAACAACAATAATCATCTTAAACACCTCCAATGAAGGAGATTCCACCATTTCCTTAGGGAGTCCATTTCACCGTCAAACAACTCTTAAGGTCAGAAAGTTCTTCCTGATATCAGGCTAGTTAGCTCAGCTGGTTAAAGCATGGTGCTGACAGCGGCAAGGTTGCTGGTTTGAGCCCTGTATGGGACAGCTGCATTTTTCTGCCTTGGGGTTGGGCTAGATGATCCTCGGGGTCCCTTCCAACTCTACAATTCTATGATTCTATGTTTAGTCTCCTTTTTTGCAACTTGAATGCATCGGTTCGGGTCCTGACCCCCAGAGCAAGAGAAAATAAGTTTACACCCAATACTTGCAAGATCTCCGCAGAAACCTTGTGGTTTTCATAGCAGCATTTTGGTCGCTGCATCTGTGGTCATCGTTGCATTTATGGGTTAGCGTTTCAAATGCTTACAGTCTCTGGCTTCACCTTACAGGATCGGGCCAAAAGTTCAAGTTTGCTTTTCTTCCATAGCGGCAAACCTGACTCCTCCAAGAAGCCTGACAGCCAAGAAGGGCACAAAGGAAACAGCGCTCCTCTGTTTGCCCACCAGTACCGTTTTCCGGGGTAGACTGCACCAGCAGATGGAAGCTCCATTCCACTCATACAGACCCCCTCCATGAATGGTTAACTTTCTGATTTTTGTTTTGTCTTGGTTTTAAGCAGCTGTAATAACAAGGGAGGAAAACACCACACCAACCCTTTGTTGGAACGCACAGCTAGAATAAAGGTAAAGGTAAAGGGACCCCTGACCATTAGGTCCAGTCACGGACGACTCTGGGGTTGCGGCGCTCATCTCGCTCTATAGGCCGAGGGAGCTGGCGTTTGTCCGCAGACAGCTTCCGGGTCATGTGGCCAGCATGACAAAGCCGCTTCTGGCAAACCAGAGCAGCGCACGGAAACGCCGTTTACCTTCCCGCCGGAGCGGTACCTATTTATCTACTTGCACTTTGACGTGCTTTCGAACTGCTAGGTTGGCAGGAGCTGGGACCGAGCAATGGGAGCTCACCCCGTTGCGGGGATTCGAACCGCCGACCTTCTGACTGGCAAGCCCTAGGCTCTGTGGTTTAGACCACCCGCGTCCCTACAGCTAGAATACCTGGGGGTAAATAAACCTCAAGGGCCAATAGAGGCACGCAGTGTTAAAGAGCTAACAATGTCAGTTCTAGGGAACATAGAACGGAGCATTGTACCATATGGCAACCGTAGAGCAAAAAAAGTCCATCAAAAAGTAGTTCAGCTATTCCAAAATAGGGAAGTAGGAAAATAACCAAGAAGCAACTAGGAAGAGGCTAGAGAAGTGGGGCATTGATCAAATGGATCAGTCTACATTGCTTGCAGCTGGTAAAGGTGCCCTCAGCAGTTAAGGGTGCCTTTTAAGACAGCTACAGACATTGCTGGATCAGGATACCTTGACCACAGTTGTCTGTGCATCAGCACCCCCATGGCTGGATTACTACAATGTGCTCTTTGTGGGGCTACCCTTGGGGGTTGGTCCGGAGGTTGCAGCTGGTGCAGAACAAAATGGCTAGGCTCCTCCGGGGGTGGGGGGAGGCAAACCACGGCGAACATGCAAACACCTTTCTTGCGGCGTTTGCAATGCCTACCCATCCGCTGCTGGGTCAAGGTGTTGGCTGTCACAGATAATCAGTGGCGTCACTGGGCGGGCGGGCCGCCCCGGGTTCCAGGGGAGGGGGGTGACACTTGGCACACACCCCACCCACCACTCACCAAGCCGAGCGCCGCCGCCTGGCACCCCATCCGGGCCAGCGCTGCTGCTCCCGGCGACCCTGCGAGCCGCTGAGCATGATCGACGGCTCGTGGGGCTGTCCCACGAGCCGCCCATCACACTGGGTGGCTCTCAAGATCGCCGGGAGCAGCAGCGGGGTGGCGGGGGAGAGGGGCTCCATTCGCCCAGCAGCAGGAAGGGAGAGCGTGCTCTGGCTGAGCGAGCCGAGCCCTGCCTGGCGCATGTGTCGTTTGTTCTGACACGTGCATCATGACGTCATGGCTCACACGTCAGAATGCATGCACGCCCCCTGCCCCCAGGGGTGCCTCTCGTTTGCCGCCCCGGGCACCCGAGAGGTACCGTTCGCCACTGCAGATAATATCACTTGGTAAGACAGGCGAACTAATGCCAGTGTACTGGAAGAAGCAAAGATCACCCGTGTCGAAGCAATGATTCTTCAACATCAACTTCGTTGGACTGGTCATGTTGTGCGGATGCCTGATTATCGTCTTCCAAAGCAACTACTCTATTCCGAACTTAAAAATGGAAAGCGTAATGCTGGTGGTCAACAAAAGAGGTTTAAAGACTCTCTCAAGGCAAATCTAAAAAAAATGTAGTATAAACACCGACAACTGGGAAACACTGGCCTGCGAGTGCTCCAGTTGGAGAACAGCCTTTACCAAAGGTGTCATGGGCTTTGAAGACACTCGAACTCAGGACGCAAGGGAGAAACGTGCTAAGAGGAAGGCACGCTTGGCAAATCCACACCATGATCAACTCCTGCCTGGAAACCTATGTCCCCACTGTGGAAGGACGTGTGCATCCAGAATTGGCCTCCACAGCCACTTACGGATGGACTCACTGTTAAAACCGTGTTCATAGAAGACAATGTTACTCGGCTATGGGTGATTGCCAAAGAAGATCCTTGAATTTCTCCTGCAAGTTCCAGAGATCTCAGATCTGCGCAGTAACACAGAGCAGGGCTGCCCCTGCTCTGTGGAACAGCATTCCTGTCCAGATACGGGAAGCACCCATTATCTGCACTTTCCATAAACAACCGAGGACACCTTCGTTCCGACCTGCCTTTTCCATGTCTCTCTGAAACAGTTACAGGTAGGCAGCCGTGTTGGTCTGCCATAGTCAAAACAAAATAAAAAATAAAAAAATTCCTTCCAGTAGCACCTTAGAGACCAACTAAGTTTGTTCTTGGTCTGAGCTTTCGTGTGCATGCACACTTCTTCAGATACTTCAGTGTGCATGCTTTCGTGTGCATGCACACTTCTTCAGATAGTTCAGCGTGCATGCTTTCGTGTGCATGCACACTTCTTCAGATACTTCAGCGTGCATGCTTTCATGTGCATGCACACTTCTTCAGATACTTCAGTGTGCATGCTTTCGTGTGCATGCACACTTCTTCAGATAGTTCAGTGTGCATGCTTTCGTGTGCATGCACACTTCTTCAGATAGTTCAGCGTGCATGCTTCGTGTGCATGCACACTTCTTCAGATACTTCAGCGTGCATGCTTTCATGTGCATGCACACTTCTTCAGATACCTCAGTGTATCTGATGAAGTGTGCATGCACACGAAAGCTCATACCAAGAACAAACTTAGTTGGTCTCTAAGGTGCTACTGGAAGGAATTTTTTATCTTTGAAATAGTTTTAGCTTCTTTTGAAAGGAATGGCCGGCTTTTTCCTGCACATCTTTCAATGTTTCAAAATTACCTCCCCTTTTGATATTGTTATTGTGCACCTCCTTGAGACACTAATAAGGAAAAAGATTAAGGCTAAAAGATTGCAGTTGACCGTTCTCCCCTCCCCTCTTTCACATGGAATCACACCTCAACCCAACAACATTCTTCCCACACAAACCTCGGGGCTTCCACCTTTGCAATCTGCCCCGCTGCATTTCATAGGAGCCAACTCCTAGGCGCCGAGGCCCTTAAGACTCCCCACAATAAAATATTTCACCCCTCCCCCAAGCTGATTGACATATGTGTCATATGGCATATGTGTGTCGTCTCTTGTGAGATCAATTTTGCGGGACAGGGCTTACCTCCCCCCCCCCCCCGTTTTATAAAAGTTGACACCCTTGCTGGACACTATCCCTTGGCGAATTACTTACTTACTTCAGCTGCTTCCCTTAAAACTGCAAGGTGGGGAGGGGCAGAAAGGGGGGGGAGACTGGAAATGCCATTTATGATACGATAGCCATCTTCAAATATCTCAGGGCTGTCACACAGAAGATGGAGCAAGCTTGCTTTCTCCTGCTCTGGGTGGTAGGACTCGAACCCATGGCTTCAAGTTACAATAATGGAGATTCTGACGAAACATCAGGAAGAGCTTTCTGGCAGCAAGAGCTGTTCCAACAGTGGAACAGACTCCCTCGGGAGGTGGTGGACTCTCCTTCCTTGGAGGTTTTTAAGCCCAGGTTGGATGGCCACCTGTCATGGATGCTTTAGCTGAGTTTCCTGCATTGCAGGGGGTTGGACTAGATGACCCCTGGGGTCCCTTCCAACTCTACAATTCTATGATTCTATGAAGGAGGTGTGGGAGGGAGGGGAGAGAGCGATCCTGCCCAGAGATTACGTACGCAGTATAGAATATAAAATTGAATGCCCCTTCCTCTCATGGGTGTTGCCAGGATTTGGGAGGCAGCTAAAGTTTTTTTTATTTTTTTTATTTTAAGGAGATCACTCCCTAAAGTTGTCGAATCAGAATCAGAAGAATCTTTATTTGCATCAGCCACGAGCCGTAGCAATAAAATAAAATGTACTGAGGATAAAAACTTAAACGATAGAAAATACATGGGGGGGGGTGCTGAGATCAATAAGCAAATAACAGATCTTACTATAATTGCCCCCGCTAAAAAAAAACTCGTAGTTTTCGCTGGCACCTGATCATCTTGATCTGCCAAAAGGAAGGACACAGTAAAAGCTGTTGAGGTTTTTTTTGGGGGGGGGGAATCACGGGTAAAATACCCCCAATATTGGGGGGGGGAATCACAGGTAAAAATACCCCCAAAAAAGAAGGTATGGGGGGGGACACCGCCGGGCAGGCTTCTACTGCGGGGGGGGGCAGAACCCCAGTTAATTATAATGCTATTCAATAATTTTGGTAGATCTACGACCAAGATTCTTCCCCCCGCCCAAATAAATCCTCCTCCAAACCCACCCCCCACCCCACCCCAAACATCCTTCTCCCCCTCCCTTGGGTACCACCTCCAAAACGCTCTCCGTACCTCGCAAGACGCCGGAGTAGGCAGCGATGAGGGTCTTCATGGCTTCAGCGTTGCAACCTGAGCGGCCTCGGGCCCCGATCCATCCCTCGCCGGGGGGAGCAAAAGGGCGGCAGCGGCGCTCCTCCTGCTCGCGAGCCGGGGAAAAGCGCAGCTTCGCTCGTGCGGACGCGCAGCAAAGCCGGCGGCGACGGCGGCAGCAGCAGACGGTCGAGGGCGCGCGGCGAGTCCCTTTTATAGCACCTGGCCGGGGGCGGGGCCACGGAGGATTGTGACGCTGCGCGGCTGGCCGAGGCGGGCCGGGACATTCACGGGGCTGTGCGGGGGGGGGGAGGCGGAAGACGGGTTGTGGGGGGTCGGGGGGAGTGCATGTGGGGGGGGAGCCGCCAAAGGGACATCGCTTGTTGGAAGTGGCCACGCCGGGGTGGGACTGGAGAGGCGTTGCGAAGCCTCTCTCGCCAGTTCCCCCTTGTCATCAATTCTTCCCTCTCGCCCCCACCCACCCGAACCTCCACGGGGTGAAGAATGGAGCATTCCGGTGGGATGCTAAGGATACAGCCCGGATGGATGGAAGGGAAGGTTGTGTCTCAGTCAACCTCGCTCAGTACGCGGCATCTCTCTGGGCTCTACGTTGCTGCTTTCTTGTGAGCCGCCCTGAGACGTGCGGGGATAGGGCGATATACAGATTAAATTTATTATTTAATAAATAATAAAATTTATTATTATCATTATTAAGAAAGAACCTGCCCCAGAGATGGTGGTTGCCTCTCCTTCCTTAGAGGTGTGTGTGTGTGTGTGTGTGTGTGTGTGTGTGTGTGTGTATATGGTGTGTGTGTGTGTGTGTATAATATATATATATATATGTATGTATAGTATATATATATATATATATATATATATATTATATATATATATATATATATATATATATATATATATATATATATAGAGAGTTTTCCTTTTATGTAAAATAGAAAAAAATGTAAAGCTTTTCTATTTTACATTTTAGAACATTCATTTAAACCAGGCATAGGCAATCTCGGCCCTCCAGATGTTTTGCGACTACAACTCCCATCATCCCTAGCTAACAGGACCAATGGTCAGGGATGATGGGAGTTGTAGTCCCAAAACATCTGGGGGTCCGAGTTTTCCTATGCCTGATTTAAACAACCTTACATCCAGTGCCAGATTTACGTATGAGCTAAAGAAGCTGTAGCTCAGGGCCCCACTCACTTGAGGGCCCCCAAAAAATTAAAGGGAAAAAACCTGGATGTACATTTCCAAAATATAAGACAAAAAATAAAATAAAATGAAACCTACACAGCAACAGTGTTTTGTGTTGTGTAGGCTCCTATGATGTAAGTCATGGGCCCCGCCTGCTAGCCTGCTCCCTAAAATATCACTGGTTTGCTCATTTCTATATATAGGGTGCCTACATTCTGCATGTGCAAATGGCTTTAGATACCTATTAGGTCCATAAATTACCATATAGCATATATTCAACACAAAAAACAGCAACATTTGTTATTGACAAAGGACAGCTGGACATATAAAGGGTGCCATTACCTTCAGTAGCTTAGGGCCTCATCAAAACTAAATCCAGCCCTGCTTAAATCAGTGACTTCCCTTCTTCTCTTTCCATGGTTCATTTTGCATACCATAAGTCCCTGCACATTTTACACGAGCTAAACCATTCAGCATTCCATTATAACAACCATCAAAACTTATCAACACTGTTGAATTTATCTTAATGTTGCCAACGTTTTTAAATATACACAATTTCCCCCCATATATTCAATAAGCATTTCCCAATCTTCTTTAAACGTATGTTCTTCTCGTTCTCTTATTCAGTATATGTTAAGTCTGCAAGCTGCGCATATTCCATCAGTTTAAGTTGCCATTCTTTCTTCGTTGGGACCTCGCTCGTTTTCCATTTTGGGACTAAAAAAACATGGGCCACGGTAGGGGCATACATAAATGGTCTTTTTTGGCACCTGGAAATTTTCCATCTGAATTATCCCCAACAAAAAGGATTCTGGTGTGTGTTTTCTGTTGTTGTTGTTGTTGTTGTTGTTGTTGTTGTTGTTGTTGTTTTGAAAGGTACTTTTAAACATTTTTTTCCGATTCATTATAAATTACTTCTCAAAACTCTTTTGCCCCGGCCCTTTACAATTCCATCACATATGACTTGGGTGGCCAACTATGACTTGGGTGGCCAGTGATCTTACCCCCTTTTTGGGGGTTCAGGTCAAAGTTGTTGAGTTATTTCAGGGAGGAGGTAAAATATTGAGCTTTTTTTTAGGGGAGCCGCAGTTGTTCAGTTTCTTTGGGGGGAGCCAATGATCTACCAGTGATCTACTGGTAGATCGCGATCTACCTGTTGGACATGCCTGACATATGATAGACCATTCCCTCAACCTTGGAGGTTTTTAAGCAGAGATTGGGGTGGTCAGTTATCATGCATGATATAAATTGCGATTCCTGCACTGCTAGATGACCCTCAGGGTCCCGTTCCAACCCTACGATTCTATGATTCTATAACAGACCTAACTTCATTTTCAACAGAAAAAGGCCTTGGGCCCGATCCATACCTCGCTGGGGGGGGGGCGGGCAATGGCGAACATCAACACCCCAAGAGGGTCTTGCTTCTCCCGCAGCCTCAGTGTTGGATTCGAACAGAAATCCGGCATGGCTTTGTCTCTGTCTTCTCCCAGATTGCTGCTTTACATCTATTTTTTTAAAAAATGTATTTATTACCGTAACCTTGTCCAAAACATCAACAAAATACATAAAACAAACCGGTACAACAATTACAAACACCTTACAAATATGAAAATTAAAAACTATACAAACAAACTACAAAATACAAAAACAAAAAACAAAAAAATTATTTGTTAAAAACTGCTTTCTTTCTTTAACATTGTTGCTTGACTTCCTCACGTCTGCCCCTTCCTGCGTTCATTTTCATTCATCTTTAGTAATTTCTTTACATTATACCATACCATATTTTCCAAAAAATCTTATCCATTTCTTAAAAATTTTTCTTAATTCATTATTTCACATTTCATTTAACACTTAACATAATTCTAAATCTGCAGTCTAACATTTCTTCCAAGTTCCTTCTAAATTTCAATCTTACTATATTTTTTCAAATACATTTTAAATTTCTTCCATTCTTCTCCCACTGCGTCATCCCTCTGGTCACGGAGCTTCCCGGTCATCTCAGCAAGTTCCATAGAGTCCATCATTTTCATCTGCCATGCTGCTTTACATCTAGGTCACATCACTGCCCAAACTCTGCTCTCAAATCTGCCTTTTTCTATTGAGGGAGGAGGTGTCACCCATTTGGCATCTTGCACCCAGCTCCTTAATCCCCCATCGCCTCACCAGGAGGCTTAATAATAATAATAATAATAATAATAATAATAATAATAATAATAAATCTGAAGGGCTGCCTTCAGATGTCTTCTAAAAGTCAGATAGTTGTTTATTTCCTTGACATCTGATGGGAGGGCGTTCCACAGGGCGGGTGCCACCACCGAGAAGGCCCTCTGCCTGGTTCCCTGTAACCTCACTTCTCGCAGGAAAGGAACCGCCAGAAAACCCTTGGAGCTGGACCTCAGTGTCCGGGCAGAATGATGGATGGAGACACTCCTTCAGGTCTACTGGGCGATGAGGCTGTTTAGGGCTTTCAAGGTCAGCACCAACACTTTGAATTGTGCTCGGAAACGTACTGGGAGCCAATGTAGGTCTTTCAGGACCGGTGTTATATGGTCTCGGCGGCCACTCCTAGCTGTCGCATTCTGGATTAGTTGCAGGTTCCGGGTCACCTTCAAAGGTAGCCCCACGGAGAGCGCATTGCAGTAGTGTTATGTGGCCCTGGCTTGATTAGTTTTTAACACTTGCCGGATCCAGGGCTCAGAAGGGTCTGGCAAACAGTTGAACACCCCAAACTCACAGCAATACTGCACCACCATCTCTGCCATATGTCACATGTCATATGTCATCAACTGGTCTTGCTTGTCAAAGGCAAATATGCGTGTCCCTTTGGAAAGGCGAGTCGTATCCCGCAATACTGCATTTCATTGATGCAATAATAATGCAATACTGGGGAATTTATAACCATGTTCTTCTGCTTTATTAGCTGTTCTGCAATGCTTTCCCAAACATTGACGCTGTCTGGAGGGGGGCACTTACAGTCCGTTACAACAATTTTTTTGTGGGGTGGGGGGTGCACAAGGGTTATAACTTTTCTACAACCTCATGTTCCTGTAGCTTAGTTAGATGAACTTTCGCCTAATGACAAAGAAATGAACTGTCATTTCCAAATCTTTTGAAAAAAGGTCACCCCGAAATCAATAAATCGATTTTTCTATATGTAACTGTATAATGTATTACGTAATATGCATAACATAAACAGAGCTTGCAAAAAAAATTCTAACACTTATACAATGTCATGTACCGTAAAGTCCCCGCACCGTAAAGTCCCCGCATCACTTTGATGGTGTGTTCTTTGTATATAGACCAATATTTGGATTCTTCTAGAATGTTCTACACAGACTACACAGGATGGGTGACACCTGGCTTGAGAGGAGTACATGTGAAAAGGATCTAGGAGTCTTGGTAGACCATAAACTTGACATGAGTCAACAGTGTGATGCAGCAGCTAAAAAAGCCAATGCAATTCTGGGCTGCATCAATAGGAGTATAGCATCTAGATCAAGGGAAGTAATAGTACCACTGTATTCCGCTCTGGTCAGACCTCACCTGGAATACTGTGTCCAGTTCTGGGCACCACAGTTCAAGAAGGATACTGACAAGCTGGAACGTGTCCAGAAGAGGGCAACCAAAATGGTCAAAGGCCTGGAAACAATGCCTTATGAGGAACGGCTTAGGGAGCTGGGTATGTTTAGCCTGGAGAAGAGAAGGTTAAGGGGTGATATGATAGCCATGTTCAAATATATCAAAGGATGTCATATAGAGGAGGGTGAAAGGTTGTTTTCTGCTGCTCCAGAGAAGCGGACACGGGGCAATGGATTCAAACTACAAGAAAGAAGATTCCACCTAAACATTAGGAAGAACTTCCTGACAGTAAGAGCTGTTCGGCAGTGGAATTTGCTACCAAGGAGTGTGGTGGAGTCTCCTTCTTTGGAGGTCTTTAAGCGGAGGCTTGACAGCCATCTGTCAGGAATGCTTTGATGGTGTTTCCTGCTTGGCAGGGGGTTGGACTGGATGGCCCTTGTGGTCTCTTCCAACTCTAGGATTCTATGATTCTATGACTAGGAAGTTCCAGACAGCTGTAAAAGTTCTAAACAGTTCCCTAAAGTTTTTCAAAGTGCTAATAGTTACGGGTAATAGCGTTACGTATACGGTGATTCCAATTTTACATTTCGGGGTGACCATTTTTCACTATTCAGAAGAATTGGACCCCCCCCAGTCTCAGCCACTTTATTTCCGCTTTAAGCTCATATAAAACAATACTAAGACAAATGCACACATTAAATTTAAAAATGAATGACAATAAAAGCCTTAATAAAGATACAAAATTAATTATGGGAATTATAAGGAAATTTCACAAATTGGACCCTTTTTCAGTGCATCTAAGCAAAAGTGCATCGCTTTATGATACAGGAAATCGGGGGGGTTTTTTGCGGGAGGGGAAAAGTCAAAAAGTTATAGCGCTAGTCTGCACACATGGGAACATTTGCGGTATGAAGTTGCAGGATTTGGGCAAGAAACTTGATACATGCCCTGGTTGGAAATAAAACAGCAGGTCTACCTGAAACAATCTTCCCATCCCTCAATGGCCTTAGGGCAGGCAACCCCAAACTCGGCCCTCCAGATGTTTTGGGACTACAACTTCCATAATCCCTAACCACTGGTCCTGTTAGCTAGGGATGATGGAGGGCTGAGTTTGGGGTGCCTGCCTTAGGGAAACGCAATCAGGACCTTTGCAGGGTGATCAAGGTCTAATCCAAGTTTGGAAACTCCCTTTCCTCCCCCCCCCTTTTTAAACTTTAGAAAGTATTAGTTGTACCGTTTTCGAAACAAGTTTCCTGGCATCGACCCAACTGCAAGCAGACTGGCTGCAGGTCAAAGTACCAATCCCAGCTGCCTTGTTGTCTATGAAATATTATACATGTAGTTGGTCTCTAAGGTGCTACAGGAAGGATTTTTTTTTTTACTATGGCAGACCAACACGGCTACCTACCTGTATATATTTCCAGACAGCCTCTGTGCTGATAGGGGAATCGCTGAAGCCACTGTTTTAGAAGTCTGTCCACGTGCACAGAAATGTTTGTTTATTTTTTGTTGAAAATAATTTTTATTTTATTTTGCAAGTGTAGAGTTAAAACAACACCAAATAAATACAGTGGTACCTCGG
This sequence comes from Lacerta viridis, assembly GCA_900245905.1. Classification (NCBI taxonomy): domain Eukaryota; kingdom Metazoa; phylum Chordata; class Lepidosauria; order Squamata; family Lacertidae; genus Lacerta; species Lacerta viridis. The sequence goes on from OFHU01000273.1 coordinate 226,263, forward strand.
GTTAAGAACTTAATTCGTTCTGGAGGTCCGTTCTTAACCTGAAACTGTTCTTAACCTGAGGTACCACTTTAGCTAATGGGGCCTCCCGCTGCCACCGCACGATTTCTGTTCTCATCCTGAAGCAAAGTTCTTAACCCGAGGTACTATTTCTGGGTTAGTGGAGTCTGTAACCCAAAGTGTCTGTAACCTGAAGCATCTGTAACCCAAGGTGCCACTGTATCCACATTTAGAGATGTCTCTGAATCTCCAGACTTCCCACCATCCCCTCCATGGGACTTATTGTCAACATTTCCAACTGCATATTATTTCATAATCCATATTTCGTATCTGTCCATGTTGTCCATAATAATTGTTACATTACAAGTGTTAGTAAAACCCTGCTAATGTTTTCATCCGCTTACAGTGGTCTCCTAAATAAATTATAAATTTCTCCCATTGTTTCTTAAAAGTTTTTGTCCTCTTGGTTCCTGGGCTTCCCGGTCAGTTTTGCCATTTCGGTGTAGTCCATCAGCTTGGTTTGCCATTCCTCTCTAGATAAACTAAAACAGGGTCTTCTCCCTGTCACCCATACTGCCCACCCCCAACCCTGATGACCTTCACACCATGCGTGAAGACTTGACACAGGAACTACTTTGCCAACAGTTTTCCAACATGCTGCTCCTCTTGTTCACGGATCGAAGCCCATGGACCATAGACAACACACTGTGGTGATAGCATGGAGACCAGGTTCTGTGAGGAACGGCTGGAGGAGAGTCCGTGTGGTGTAGTGATTGAAAATGTTGGGAAGGAGATGCCTAACATGGGTGAGCTAATCCCACAGGACAACTGGCAATGAATGTGGAAGACTCCAGCGGATTGAGCGGACAAGGTAAAAAAAAAGGTAAAAGGTAAAGGACCTCTGGACAGTTAAGTCCAGTCAAAGGCGACTATGGGGTTGTGGCACGAATCTCACTTTCAGGTCAAGAAAGCAGGCGTTTGTCCACAGACAGCTTTCCGGGTCATGTGGCCAGCAGGACTAAACCACTTCTGTGTGGTGTAGTGGTTAAGAGCGGTAGACTTGTAATCTGGTGAACCGGGTTCGTGTCTCCACTCCTCCACATGCAGCTGCTGGGTGACCTTGGGCTAGTCACACTTCTCTGAAGTCTCTCAGCCCCACTCACCTCACAGAGTGTTTGTTGTGGGGGAGGAAGGGAAAGGAGAATGTTAGCCGCTTTGAGACTCCTTCGGGTAGTGAAAAGCGGGATATCAAATCCAAACTCTTCTTCTTCTTCTTCTTCTTCTTCTTCTTCTTCTTCTTCTTCTTCTTCTGGCGCAATGGGACACCATGATGGAAACCAGAGCACACGGATACGTCGTTTACCTTCCTGCCACAGCGGTACCTACTTATCTACAGTGGTACCTCGCTAGATGAATGCCTCGCTAGACGAAAAACTCGCTAGACGAAAGGCATTCGCTAGCGAAAGGCTGTCTCGCAAGACGAATTTTCCTATGGGCTTGCCTCGCAAGACGAAAAAATTCGCCCCCCCAAAACCGCTATTCCCGTTGGTGCTTGCAAGCGAAAAATCGCTATACAACAGCTCGCAGAACGAATTAATTTCGTCTTGCGAGCCACCACTGTACTTGCACTGGCATGCTTTTGAACTGCTAGGTTGGCAGGAGCTGGGACAGAGCAAGGGGAGCTCACCCCGTCATGGGGATTCGAACCGCCAACCTTCCAATCGGCAATCCCAAGAGGCTCAGTGGTTTAGACCATAGCGCCACCTGCAAGACCAAGAGAAGATAGTCAGAAGGTGCTTACTGCCCCAATGCTGTAGAGGGAAGTGTGGGGCAGATGGAGCTCTCAAGCTGAGAATGTAACCCACCGAGAAGGGAAAACAGTGATCCTAAACCACTGCTGCCTTGCAGAATACCTTCAGGAGAAGAAAAGGCTCAGGAGTCAAGCCTACACAAATCCAGAATGGAGTCCCTAAGACAGTGAGATGGTGCCTTTTACTCCTCCTTCCAGCAACTCTTGCAGCGAAGCTGGTGCCAAATGTCTTGCTCTGCTTTCCTTTTGACCACAGGCCGAGAAGGGGGTCTTGTTGCCTGGGTAGCCCAGGACCTCCAGACACACTGCCCAAACTTGCACCCCAGGGAGGTCACTTTGGTGCCGCTAACGCAGCAGTCTGACTTCACCCCTGGAGGTGCACTCCATTGTCTTTTGCGACAGGCACATGCCAACAACCTGACCGTTTCAGAAGGTAGAATTAAAATTCTTTGGTTTTCCGTAAGCAGATTATGCGTTTCTTAATCAAACGTAGGTCGACCGAGCTAAATGTTGCCCAATCGCAAAAAAAATAATAGCAGATTTGAATTCTTCACACCCAAAACCGTATTTTTAATACTTCCTCACTGAAGAAATGTGCAAAAATTAAGTTTCACTCCCTAAAATGGCACACCTACAGACACAGAGTGCGAACAAGACTGAGTATATGGGGGGGGCTCGTTTAATTTCACTGCACACAGGTGGTGTAGTGACAATAAAGGTTTGTTATTGTTATTACCCTATTACTGTAAAGTAATAATAATAATAATAATAATAATAATAATAATAATAATAATAATAATAATAATAATATTTGTACCCCCCATCTGGCTGGGTTTCCCCAGCCACTCTGGGCGGCTTCCAACAGATATTAGGATACATTAAAATGTCACAGATTAAAAACTTCCCTGAACAGGGCTGCCTTCAGATGTCTTCTGAATGTAAGGTAGTTGTTTATCTCTTTGACATGAGATGGGAGGGCGTTCCACAGGGCGGGCGCCACTACCGAGATTTCTATATATTTCTATACATAGATTTCCACACATGTATTTCTATACATTTCTATATCTAGGGTGCCTACATTCTGCATGGACTGGTTGCAAGGCAACATGTGCAAATGGCTTGAGATACCTAAAGGTAAAGGTAAAGGGACCCCTGACCATTAGGTCCAGTCGTGTCCGACTCTGGGGTTGCGGCGCTCATCTCGCTTTACTGGCCGAGGGAGCCGGCGTACAGCTTCCGGGTCATGTGGCCAGCATGACTAAGCCGCTTCTGGCGAACCAGAGCAGCGCACGGAAACGCCGTTTACCTTCCCGCCGGAGCGGTACCTATTTATCTACTTGCACTTTGACGTGCTTTCGAACTGCTAGGTTGGCAGGAGCAGGGACCGAGCAACGGGAGCTCACCCCGTTGCAGGGATTCGAACCACCGACCTTCTGATTGGCAAGCCCTGTGGTTTAACCCACAGCTTAAATGCCTGTAATATCTTTACAATGGAGGAGAAGGGGGGGTGTAGAGGGAGAACAAACTGGTCCCACTGAACCTTGGCTGCCTCACCAGCTTTGGGAGTTACCAGCCATAACTGAGGATGACTCCTGACGTGGTTTTCCACAATGGTGTGCACATGTCACATTAGCGCATCATGCACAAGTGCCCGCTGTCCCAATTTTCGGCGTCTTGCATCATGTCATTGCCTGACTCCTGTCACAGAATTGGCCCCGGGAGACATGGTTGCAATTTGTTGCTTCAGCAAAGAGCCCCGGAGATCCGTGCCCCACTTTTTGAATGTGGCTAAATCCAGCCATGGAAAGGGAGAGCAAAGGCAGGCTGCTTTTTTTATCCTAAGTCCTTGCCAGCGTGCAAAATCTGTGGCTTTCCCAAACGGTCAGCAAAGAGTCGGTAGACACGGACAACTTCTATGTCCCCACCGGGTCCTAGACTTTCACCCCTGACTCTAGAGATGAAGTCGGCTGTATTTTTTTTTTATTTTTTTTTTATTTTTTTTGCCGTGGATCATTTCTCCACTGTACAAACTTAACCAGGCGCCAAAAACTGGGTTTGCACCCAAATCCGAAGTGCGGCTCTGTTGCAATGCATACAAAAGGCCAAAGTTACAAAAGGGTGAGTTTGATTTGTTGCCAGTCCAGTTTTAAATGCTGGAGGGGTTCAACGAGGGACAGTGTTCCCCAGACTTCAGGGAGCTGGTGAATCTGAAACTTACGGTACATCACTCTTCCCACCTGAAAAAAAAAAGTTTAATTTGCAGAGTGCAGGAGTGCAATCACCGGTTTGGGGATGCAATCTTCATGGGAGGGAGGAAGACAAGTCCACCTCCCATGAAATCGGTTAAGTTTGCTGCATGGCTGCACTGGAAACAACGGAGCCAAACACACTTGAAACAGAATTGCAGCCTGAGGGCCACTTCTGAGCTGTCCCAGAATTGTCTACAATTCTACAATTCTGTAAAAAGCATACGGGGATAACAACAACTCAGATCCCTTTTACCTCTGAGCTGTTTACATGTCAGAGGTAAGAGGGAGGGAGATAGAATCCCATATCCCAGTGCTGGTTTTACATATAAGCCAAACAAGCTATAGCTTAGGGCCCCACTCTCTTGCCCCCCCCCAAAAAAAACAATTAAAGGAGGAAAAACTGGATGTACATTTTCAAAATATAAGATAAAAAACAAATAAAATAAAACGTATGCACAGCAACAGTGTTTTGCGTTGCATAGGTTCCCATGACGTAAGTAATGGGCCCACAATCATATTATTATTATTAATAATAATAATAATAATAATAATAATAATAATAATAATAATGTTATGTATTGAAGTTCTCACCCTAGGCCACTAGGGGTGTGTGTATATAGTTCATTCTGCTGCAGTTTTCACTCAGGTCCGCATATGCAAAAGAGGGATTGTAAAGTGACGTTCAGGGATTGGTTAACTGCGGAAAGTTGTTACTGTTGCTTTGTAGCTGAGTTCTATATAAGCAGGCTGCTGAGCGCCTTCAGTCTCAGTTCTGTTCCAGCCTGAGAATAAACAAGAGCTGTTTGGAAATCACTGTGTCGTCTGCTGTGTCCACCCACAACTTAACAAATAATAATAATTTTTATTGCATAGTTTTGATTTACAAATAAGAAATAAGAAATGTCTTAATCCAACCAATTACCAATACATTTACAAAAATGAATAACTTACAATAATATTTTGGTTGTTTGTGTTTTGATTTTGCAATTTTACATAAATTGCATTGATTGATAAGCAGACTAAGTTAATAAATAAGTAAAGAAAGAAAGAAAAAAGAGAAAAAGGAAGAGAAAAAAAGAGAAAAGAAAAGAAAAGAAAATCTGTTAATTCTTCACACACTTTACTTCTAATTCCTCCGGTCTGACTTCCTGTCCAATCCCTTTGCCTCAATTTATGTTAATTTGAATGTTTACAACACAGTAAACTCTCATATACATACACTCCAGTACATTCTTAGAAAAATTATACCTCCACATTCATTCCTCCATCTAGGCCCACAATCATTTTAAGCCTCTTGGGCTTGCCGATCAGAAGGTCGGCGGTTCAAATCCCCGCGACGGGGTGAACTCCCATTGCTCGGTTCCTGGTCCTGCCAACCTAGCAGTTCGAAAGCACGTCAAAGTTCAAAGTGCAAGTATATAAATAGGTACCACTCCGGCAAGAAGGTAAACGGCTTAGTCATGCTGGCCACATGACACGGAAGCTGTACGCTGGCTCCCTCGGCCTGAAAGTGAGATGAGTGCCGCAACCCCAGAGTCTCCGCCTCTTCCCCATCGGAGGAGCCGCCCTCCAGCCGCTGCCTGACTCCTCCAACCCCGCTGGCAGCACCATCCTCCCTTTAAAAAATCTGGGAAATGGGGTGCGGGGTGCTGGAGGGAGCTTTGCACCACGGCGCCGGATATGCTTAACACGGCCCTGTCTTCAGGCCTTCATTTCACTGCTGGAAGACGAGTCTACAATCAAGTACAGCTCCATTAGTGATGATAAAATAAAATATTAGATCGACAACTGCTTGTTTCAAAAGTGCTGTTCCACAGGTTCCCATATGCCTTGGTTAGTTCATGCGCATGTTCTGTGCGAATGGAACAAAAGTGGACTGTGTTTTGACAAAGTTTTGCAGATTTGAATCATAGCATCGTAGAATCATAGAATTGTAGTGTTGGGAGGGATCCCCGGGATCATCTAGTCCAACCCCCTGCAATGCAGGAATCTCAACTAAAGAATCCATGACAGGTGGCCATCTAACCACTGCCTAAAAGCCTCCGAGGAAGGTTAGGTTTCCCGCTTTCTCGTACCTTTTCCGTCCTGATGAATTTCCTTGAGAATTCTCTTTTGAACAACGACAATCGCAACACGATGTGGAACTTAAGTCAGGAAAAAACGAGAAACAGAAAGAAACCCGAAATGACAGGCTGCTTACCCATCCCTACCTCCAGCTGTTTTGGGCTACGATTCCCATCAGACCCAGCAACATTTGCCGGTGCTGGTTGAGGCTGATGGGAATCGTAGTCCAAAAGGTTGATGTAAGGCTTTCAAGGGTCTCGAAAGTCAGGGCAGGATCTGCTTTCCATTGCCGGTGGTCACAAAGTGAGGCGGGAGCCCATAATTCACATAGCAAAACTTATACGGCCTTCAGATCCAGCTCAGATCTGTCAAATAATAATATTTTTTTTTAATGCCAATTATCCACTGCCTTGCTGAGACTTTGAATTGCCTCATCCCTGCCAGCAGTTACATAACACGACACAGATAAGATGAAGGAGACAAAACTGGGAAATGGGAATGAAGGACGAGGCCTGTGAAGCCTTTACTGTTGCCATGGAGACAGAGAGGAGAAAGGGTCCTGAGGCGGCTCTTGGAAGATGCTCTTTTTTTCCTCCCGTCCAGCCGACATCTGTGTGATGATTCTGTAGGAAATGGATGGAGGAAACAGAGAGCTGGCTTGCTAGAGAAGCAGGGCCCTCGCCACTCATTTTGTGGGGATGGTGGGGACCTCAGGGTGTGGGCCATAGATAACACGAAAAGCAACTGCAAGTTTGTGCAGCCCCCAAGCTGGAGACATCGGTCATGGATTCAGGCATTGGTCAGCTGAGATTCCTGCATTGCAGGGGGTTGGACTAGATGACCACTGGGGTCCCTCCCGGCTCTACAATTCTATGATTCTATTTTTCCAACATCCATAGCCTTTAACTATCTGTTGCCTTCTAGAAGTGGGTGGTATGTTTTTAACGTATTCCCCCTTGGTTTTTTCTTCGAAAGATTCCATTAAACGGCATCTCCGACAAATTGTACACATCCCTTGGGAAGACAGGTGAACTAATACCAGTGTAGAAGAAGAAGAGGAGTTTGGATTTGATATCCCGCTTTATCGCTACCCGAAGGAGTCTCAAAGCGGCTAACATTCTCCTTTCCCTTCCTCCCCACAACAAACACTCTGTGAGGTGAGTGGGGCTGAGAGACTTCAGAGAAGTGTGACTAGCCCAAGGTCACCCAGCAGCTGCATGTGGAGGAGCGGAGACGCGAACCCGGTTCACCAGATTACAAGTCTACCACTCTTAACCACTACACCACACTGGCTCTCATGGAAGAAGTAAAGATCACCAGTGTCAAAGCAATGATTCTTCAACTTTGTTGGACTGGTCATGTTGTGTCGGATGCCTGATTATCGTCTTCCAAAGCAACTACTCTATTCCAAACTTAAAAATGGAAAGCGTAATGCTGGTGGTCAACAAAAGAGGTTTAAAGACTCTCTCAAGGCAAATCTTTAAAAAATGTAGTATAAACACCGACAACTGGGAAACACTGGCCTGCGAGCGCTCCAGTTGGAGAACAGCCTTTACCAAAGGTGTCGTGGGCTTTGAAGACACTCGAACTCAGGACAAAAGGGAGAAATGTGCTAAGAGGAAGGCACGCTTGGCAAACCCTCACCGTGATCAACTCCCGCCCAGAAACATATGTCACCACTGTGGAAGGGTTCAGGGTAGCTAACATCAGATACATAACACTGGTATAAAATCAAACAATAATTAAATTACCTCCTAAAAACATCTCAAAATCAAATTAAAGTCTAATTAGATGGCTTTCCACAGGGTTAGGGTTGGGAACAGTAAGTGCTCCACTGAACTGAAATTTCAGCCTTCACGACATAGGAAAACAGCCAAGTAAACAGCTATTTTGGTGGAGGAGGGTCAAGATATTAACCGATATGCATGAAATTTCATATATAGCTATATAATCCCTAGTATAGTAAGATAAGACCTTTGGAGCAGGCATTTAAAAAAAAAAGTTTTTTTATGAACCGCCCTATGTGGGAATATATTTGGGATTATGTTTTATGTAAGATTATTTATATTTATGTTTGTTGTATCCTTCCGCCAAAAAGGGAAAGCGAAAGTAAGAGCCAGCAGGCATTTTACTGCCTGGATCCATCCGCAGGACTTTATGGCTCCAAACTTCAAAGTTATCAACGGTCAGTTAGTCTGCTTTCCCGCTCTTTTTAGGGCAACAACAGTGTTCTGATTGGTTCATGTGTATACGATGACGTTAATTGTTCATTCAATAAAAGCTGCCTCTCCCTGTGTGGAAAACGGTGGAGAACGCGCGGAAAAGCCGAGAGAGAAGAACGTAGCGTGGCAAGGCAAAAGCGAAACCTTCCACGCAGGGCAGCTGAAGCCGCTATCCTCCAGACTGCAGTCTTCGTCTTAGTGTCTTAATTTCAGTTTTTATTTTAAAACCTTTTATTTGGCCGTTCAGTTTTGGCCACTTTTAGCTTTATTTTCCTCTTCGGAGTTTTGCAACCCGACAGACGCTCGCAACCATCTACGAGGCACTCTTCAGCGAACTCACAGAACTCGAACCCTTCAGGTGGCAGCCAGAGGTTTTTTTCGCCCACGGCGCGGTGTGAGCTGGCTCCGGAATTACCGGCCGTCCCGTCTCCAGGCTGCTTACGGCTGGCGCTCTTTAAGCGCCGTCCACCCCAACAACCGGTGCCCCATGTGAGGCGACTCTGCAGCGACTCTCCGCGTGTGCTACCGGCTACCTATCCCCCACAGCCCTAGTAGTGCAGTAATTGTTCCTTGATAATTTCTCACCCCCTCCATTATGGAACATGGGGCGACACGCCCCAAACGCCCCCCCTTGCTACTCCCCTGGTAGATATGATGTATCTGGGGGGGGGGGGTCTTGGGCTAAACCCCTTCTGTGATGTATGTATGACGTATGGAGGGGGTGGTCTTGAGGTCCAGGGCAGGGAATTTCAAAATGTCTATATAAGGGCAAAACAAAATCAAAAATTCTTTCCAGTAGCACCTTAGAGACCAACTGAGTTTGTTCTTGGTATGAGCTTTCGTGTGCATGCACACTTCTTCAGATACACTGAAACAGAAGTCACCAGATCCTTAAATATAGTGAGGGAGTGGGGAGGGGTATTGCTCAGAAGGGTGGTGGGAATGGGTGATCAGCTGATAGGTATGGAAAACCTGTTGACGACTCTTAACGGCTGTAATTAGTCTTGCAGGGAAAGGCAAGGGGTGAGATGGCTAAAGATAGCTTTGTTATGTATAATGAGATAAGAATCCAATGTCTTTGTTCAGACCAGGTTTCTCCGTGGTTTTAAGTTTGGTGATTAGTTGCAATTCAGCCACTTCTCTTTCCAGTCTATTTCTGAAATTTCCTTTGTATTAAGACAGCTACTTTGAGATCTTTTATAGAATGTCCTGGGAGATTGAAGTGTTCTCCTACTGGTTTCTCTGTCTTGTGATTCCTGATATCAGATTTATGTCCATTTATCCTTTGGCGTAGGGTTTGGCCTGTTTGTCCAATATAGAGAGCTGAAGGGCAGGCACACCTTTGTTCTGGGTCCTCCTCCTCTCACCTGCATGTATGTGTGGGGAGCACCCTGTTGCAACAGCCTTAACAAAGATCAGGCTTACCAGCTGCTTTGCTTCTCATTAGTCTCTGGTTGGCCTCTGTTATTTTCTCCTACCGATGGAGAACCTACAGAGTTCGCTCCGCACCCCCCTGATTCCACGGTGGCAACGAAACCACCTTGGCCCCCAGCCCCCCCGTGCTTGCTGTTGTAGCACAAACATTGCTAAGGAGGCATTGAGCATACCATGTAGTTTGGCTCACAAACAGGAGGTGCCAAAGTGCAAAGTTTTGGGCCAGGTTGGTATGGGGCAAGACAAACCCACCACGTCTAGACATGTTGGCTTTCGGGGTCAACAGTTGGTCTCTTCCAGCTTTTTTTGCTGCAAGACTTAGACCGAAATTCTGGTGTAGAAATAGCTCGCGTTCCGCCGCTGCTTCTATTTTTATCCGAAAAGGCAAGCGGGGGGATGTTGCCAGGGGAGGGAGGCAGATGCTTCTGTGTCGCAAAGCACAATGGGCATATTCTGCTGCTCCCCAGAGATGCTCTCTGTTAATGGAATCAAAGGTCCCCTTAAGAAATGAACCGAGGGCAAGATTTGTGCAAGCTCCAGGCTTGGCTTTGATATCTCTCAGAAGGCCAAAGGTCCATCTAGTCATGCATGATGTTCTCACAGTGGCCAACCAGATACCTCCAGATACCTGGAAGGTGTGCAAAAGAGGGCAACCAAGATGATGAAGGATCTGGAAACGAAGCCTTATGAGGAACGGTTGAAGGAGCAGCACATGTTTTTAGCTTGGAAAAGAGGAGCCTGAGAGGACATAGGATAGCCATATTCAGATATCACAAGGGCTGTCAAATGGAAGAGGGAACAAACATGTTTTCTCCTGCTCTGGGTGGGGTGGGGTGGGTAACACTCGAACCCATGGCTTCAAGTTACGAGAAAGTAGATTCCGACCAAACACCAGGAAGAACCTTCTGCCAATCAGAGCTGTTCAGCACTGGAACAGACTCCCTGGGAGCCAGTGTGGTGTAGTGGTTAAGAGCGGTAGACTTGTAATCTGGTGAACCGGGTTCGATTCCCCGCTCCTCCACATGCAGCTGCTGGGTGACCTTGGGCTAGTCACACTTCTCTGAAGTCTCTCAGCCCCACTCACCTCACAGAGTGTTTGTTGTGGTGGAGGAAGGGAAAGGAGAACGTGAGCCGCTTTGAGACTCCTTCGGGTACTGATAAAGCGGGATATCAAATCCAAACTCTTCCCGTGAGAGGTAGTGGACTCTCCTTCTTTGGAGGTTTTTAAGCAGAGGTTGGATGGCCATCTGTCATGGATGCTTTAGCTGAGACTCCTGTATTGCAGGGGGTTGGACTAGATGGCCCTTGGGTCCCTTCCATTTCTGCAGTTCCATAATTCTGTAAGTGGAGCCAGAGCCAATGACTGGCAGAGGCAACTAATTCTAGCATTCAAGCATACCTTCCAACTCTATACACCTATGATTCCCTGGCTAGTAGAGACTGATAGCCCACTGCTCCATGAATTTGTCCAGTCCTCTTTTAAACTCATACAAGTGGTGGCGTGTTCCGCAGTATAACTATGCACTGTATAGCAATTACATTTCCTTTTCCCTGTCCTGAATCTTCCCTTATCATCATATGCAAGATAACAAGTTGTTCCCCTCTATGCAAGAAACGGTCTAACAGCAGCATGTCAGAGAAGACCATTCTGTATTCCAAGGCCAGAGCCCAGGCCATGCAAGCACATGTCCCCAGTGAAACACAAGAGACCCAAACTGTACCTGTTACCTGTTTTGCTCTGTAGGGCAAAGAGCAACTTGGGTGGACGAGGATTCAAATCAGGAAAAGGGTATTAGGCAAAGGGTCACAACCCAGCTCTTTCATGCACAAGACGCTGCTTTGATCTTTGGAAACATACACACGACCCTGCGCCCTGTCTAGACATCTGCCTGATATCCCGAAGAGCCTCTGTGATCAATTGAAGCCGACAGCTAGACAACCGACTTGACCAGTGGTCTGATTCTGCGTAATGCAATTCACCTGAAGGATTTCCATAGACCAGCTACAGGTGGGTAGCCGTGTTGGTCTGCCATAGTCAAAACAAAATAAAATAAAAAACTCTTTCCAGTAGCACCTTAGAGACCAACTAAGTTTGTTCTTGGTATGAGCTTTCGTGTGTATCTGAAGAAGTGTGCATGCACACGAAAGCTCATACCAAGAACAAACTTAGTTGGTCTCTAAGGTGCTACTGGAAAGAATTTTTTATTTTATTTGGCATAGACCAGTGTCAGTTTCCTGTTTCTTTGCAGCTCAGAGATCCTAGAATCATAGAATCCTAGAGTTGGAAGAGACCACAAGGGCCATCCAGTCCAACCCCCTGCCAAGCAGGAAACACCATCAAAGCATTCCTGACAGATGGCTGTCAAGCCTCCGCTTAAAGACCTCCAAAGAAGGAGACTCCACCACACTCCTTGGCAGCAAATTCCACTGTCGAACAGCTCTCACTGTCAGGAAGTTCTTCCTAATGTTTAGGTGGAATCTTCTTTCTTGTAGTTTGAATCCATTGCCCCATGTCCGCTTCTCTGGAGCAGCAGAAAACAACCTTTCTCCCTCCTCTATATGACATCCTTTGATATATTTGAACATGGCTATCATATCACCCCTTAACCTTCTCTTCTCCAGGCTAAACATACCCAGCTCCCTAAGCCGTTCCTCATAAGGCATCGTTTCCAGGCCTTTGACCATTTTGGTTGCCCTCCTCTGGACACGTTCCAGCTTGTCAGTATCCTTCTTGAACTGTGGTGCCCAGAACTGGACACAGTATTCCAGGTGAGGTCTGACCAGAGCGGAATACAGTGGTACTATTACTTCCCTTGATCTAGATGCTATACTCCTATTGATGCAGCCCAGAATTGCATTGGCTTTTTTAGCTGCTGCATCACACTGTTGACTCATGTCAAGTTTATGGTCTACCAAGACTCCTAGATCCTTTTCACATGTACTGCTCTCAAGCCAGGTGTCACCCATCCTGTATTTGTGCCTTTCATTTTTTTTGCCCAAGTGTAGTACTTTACATTTCTCCCTGTTAAAATTCATCTTGTTTGCTTTGGCCCAGTTCTCTAATCTGTTAAGGTCATTTTGAAGTGTGATCCTGTCCTCTGGGGTATTAGCCACCCCTCCCAATTTGGTGTCATCTGCAAACTTGATCAGGATGCCCTCAAGCCCATCATCCAAGTCATTGATGAAGATGTTGAATAAGACTGGGCCCAAGACAGAACCCTGTGGCACCCCACTAGTCACTTCTCTCCAGGATGAAGAGGAGCCATTAATGAGTACCCTTTGGGTTCGGTCAGTCAGCCAGTTACAAATCCACTGAATGGTAGCATTGTCTAGCCCACATTTTACCAGCTTCTTTACAAGAATATCATGGGGCACCTTGTCAAAGGCCTTGCTGAAATCAAGATAGGCTACATCCACAGCGTTCCCTTCATCCAGCAACGGTTTCAAGAATAAACCGTAACCATCACAGACATCGCTGTTACTTTAAGAAATGTAACCGTAAGAGCTTGGACTTGCTTTCTCCTCTGCCCTCCCATTCCTGTTTTCCTCGTGTGTCATGTCTTTGTAGGTGGGGAGCCTGAGGGCAAGGAGCTCTTTTAATGCTGATATTTGATAAACTGCTCCTTTTTTTGGTTGGAATTTATGTAAGTAAATTTTATCCTCCGGCTGCTACCTTCCTACATTCCAGGCAGATAACAACACTGGCTGCTTGGTATAGTATTTCCACAAAGCGTTCGATCGCTTTGACTACTGGAGGAAAGGATAGAAAATAGAAAGCATCTATCCATCCCAGTGCTGCCATATGGAAGTCTTGCCCAAGAGCCTGTGGAAAGTCCTCTGCTTAAACAAATGTGGGGTGGCTATCAGTCAGGGATTTTTTAGCTGTGATTCCTGGGAGCCAGTGTGGTGTAGTGGTTAAACAAAACACCAACCAAACACCAGGAAGAACTTTCTGACAGTCAGAGCTGTTCAGCAGTGGAACAGACTCCCTGGGAGCCAGTGTGGTGTAGTGGTTAAGAGCGGTAGACTTGTAATCTGGGGAACCGGGTTCGCGTCTCCACTCCTCCACATGCAGCTGCTGGGTGACCTTGGGCTAGTCACACTTCTCTGAAGTCTCTCAGCCCCACTCACCTCACAGAGTGTTTGTTGTGGGGGAGGAAGGGAAAGGAGAATGTTAGCCGCTTTGAGACTCCTTCGGGTAGTGATAAAGCGGGATATCAAATCCAAACTCCTCTTCTTCTTCTTCCTGTACCACAGGGGTTCGGACCAAATGACCTTTGAGGTCCCTTCCAGCTCTACAAATCTCTTCCCTCTTTTGTGAGGAGGATGTTTCTTTGTGTATGTGTTCCTGTGTAATCGTGCTTATGTTACAAGGCAACTTTTTTAATTACTTATGTTTTAAACGTCTTGTAAGTTGCTGGGAAAACCTTTTGTGCAATGAGCGACTGGCATGTAATTTGTTGATTTGTTTATCTGTATCATTGCTGGAGGACGAGGTGGTTGGACAGTGTTCTCAAAGCGACTAGCATGCGTTTGGCCAAACTGCGGGAGGCAGTGAAAGACAGGAGGGCCTGGTGTGTTCTGGTCTATGGGGTCACGAAGAGTCGGACACGACTGAACAACTGAACAACAAAATCATTGCCATCTTCATCATTATCATCAAAAAAAGGCAGCAGCCATCAATCCTTGCTTTGCAGACATGGCCAGACACCCTCTGCCTCCAATTGCACTTCTCTCGCCATCTGCCATCTGGCACCTACTTATCTCTTGGGAGAATGGAAGCTTCTTACGCAAAGTTTCTGCTGTCAACTGTGTTGAAATTGAGAGTTGTAACATATTGCTCTGACGGGCTGGCAGCGGTTTAGTGCTAGTTTAACCCCGTCTGTGTGCAAAGTGCCCCCTTTCCCCCATGTGAACCTTGTAGGAAAGAATGGGAGACTTTCCATCGAGGCCAGTTTATTTCATTTCAAGACTTCTCATCTTTTTGTGCCCCTTCCTTCCTTCCTTTCTTTCTTTCTTTCCTTCCTTCTCTCTCTCTCTCTCTCTCTCTCTCTTCCCTTCCTTCCTTCCTTCCTTCCTTCCTTCCCCCCCTCTCTCTCTCTCTCTCTCTCTCTCTCTCTCTCTCTCTCTCTCTCACACACACACACACACACACCCCTCACCTGGAGTTGCCACCCCTTCACCTAGAAAAAAGAACTGGCCAACACCCAACAGAAACAGCCACACTATGTGCTTCAATAGGCTTTGATGCCATCACTAGAAGGACAGATCCTGAAGTTGAGGCTCCAGTACTTTGGCCACCTCATGAGAAGAAAAGACTCCCTAGAAAAGACCCTGATGTTGGGAAAGATGGAGGGCACAAGGAGAACAGAGGATGAGATGGTTGGACAGTGTTCTCGAAGTGACTAGCATGAGTTTGGCCAAACTGCGGGAGGCAGTGAAGGATAGGCGTGCCTGGCGTGCTCTGGTCCATGGGGTCACGAAGAGTCAGACACGACTAAACGACTAAACAACAACAATTAACTCCAAAACACTTCTGCTTCTGAGCAAACGTTGCCTTCTTCAAAGAGATATAATTTAGCCATGGATTACATCCATGCTGTTTGCAGCCAGAACAGTAGATTCTGACATAGGTGCCAATTCTATGGGATGCTAAAATAAGTTGGGATGGGGCTGAGCTGCCCAATCTTGAGGGGCCGGGCCTCTCTGGGCCTCCCTGCAATGGCAGCTGGCCTCGCCAGACCTCGTGGAGGCATACGCTGTTGGGTCTCATGGCCTCCTCCTGATCTGCACGATGTGATATGTGCATATCGTACGCATGATTTTACACACATGTGATGTGCTCCTCCCACCCACCCACCCAGTATTGGGTGGAACATGGCGTGCCTGGATACTGATAAGAGTCAATCTACTGATTTCAGATACAGATAGTGTCGTGTTGTTGTTGTTGAGGATGATGTTGTCCTCCTTCTCCTTCTTGGGACAAGATACTGGAGCTTGTGGTTGCGTCAGTACCAGCCTCTATTTGTTGCCGTATTTAAACTGAGTAACTGCGCAACAAAAAGCATTCTGAGGAGACTGCAAAGTATAATTAGGAGTTGTTTTAATTAAAGAAAAATAACAGAAGTTACATTAACTACAAGAACGTTACAGAAACATGACCCATCCAGTGACCCACCACCCAGGGTGCTGAGAGAGGTTCGCAGAGGTACGCAGACCTCCTTACACGTATACGATTGCTGATACGCCTTAAATCAATACAAACTTAACATCACCTGCTGTACTGCCCCACAGCTGCAAAACTAGGTCAGTTCATTTCCTTCTTTCTTTTAAAGAGATACACATTTCTGTGGAACAGTAATGAACCTTAAACTGTAACCACTCAACACTATTATGCCCTTCTGGGCTTCCTTACTGGGATGGTCCCTTCCAACTCTACAATTCAATACTCTAATGCTTCATTGTTTTTCAATGATTGGTTTCTTTCTATGTTAACGATTCTTGTTTTTACCGGTAAGCTGCCTTGAGTCCAATCAGGAGAATAGGTGGGGTATAATATATAATAAAGGTACCCCTGACCGTTAGGTCCAGTCGCGGACGACTCTGGGGTTGCAGCGCTCATCTTGCTCTATAGGCCGAGGGAGCTGGCATTTGTCCGCAGACAATTTTTGCAGGTCATGTGGGCAGCCTGACTAAGCCGCTTCTGGCGAACCAGAGCAGCGCACGGAAAAGCCACTTCCGCCTATCTGCAGGAGGTGGCGTTGCGGGCATCACGACCCGAGCATGCGTGCAGGGGCTGATACACAGCCCCTGCACGATTGGAGGATTCCCGGGGGCTTCTCCCCAGTGGCCGACCAATCCGGTTACATCCGTAACCAATAAAGTTGTGGCCTTTTCGCCCATTTAATTCGATTCAATGTGTCCTGTGTCATTATTCACTTGGGAGGGAGGGATATAGCCACGCAACGCCGTTTACCTTCCCGCCAGAGCGGTACCTATTTATCTACTTGCACTTTGACGTGCTTTCGAACTGCTAGGTGGGCAGGAGCAGGGACCGAGCAACGGGAGCTCACCCCGTCGCAGGGATTCGAACCGCCGACCTTCTGATCGGCAAGCCCTAGGCTCTGTGGTTTAGACCACAGCGCCACCCGCGTCCCTTATAATATATAATATATAATAATAATAATAATAATAATAATAATATATTATAATCTATTTATCTATCTTAATATTATAATATATCTAAAATAATAATAATAATAATAATAATAATAATAATAATAATAAATCGTATAACCCAAGAATGGAGAACGTATGACTCTCCAGTTGTTTCCTGACTACAACTCCCATCAGCCCTTGCAGCCTGGGGCTGAAGGAAATCCAGCATCATCTGGAGGGGTTCACAGATTCCCCATCCCTTCTCCGACAGATGTCTCAGCCCTGTGGTGCACAGCACTGGTCAGCAATGAATGTTCAGGGGCTATCTAAAAATACATGGATTTCTTCCCCACACCCCAATGCTGGATTTCATGCTCTGTTTTTAAAATAACTACCACCCTGTACAGCTGCTGCATGTGAAACAAGAGCTGCCTTTGGGCAGCCATCAGCTGGACTCCCCCAGTCATGTTCAGACCGCTTCGATGGACATTCTGGGTGTCCATATTGTTTTCAAGAATGTCGCCTGGACATGCCAAGCCTCTTCCTTGAAGTTTCTTTTCTTTGCGGCTGGAGGCCGCGTGAAATCTTTCAAAGGAGCCCCAGGCATTTCCCCAAGAGCTGTACAAAGCTGGGTCTTCTTCCTCTAACCCAAACAAATGAATTGAACCAGTGCAGAGAGTGTTGAGGAGTGCCCACAACACAGAATGCAGCATTTCTGCACCTTACACATAAAACACCTTTCGATCGTCATGGCTTCCCCCCAAAGGATCATGGGAAATGTAGTTTGTAAAGGGTGCTGAAAGTGGTTAGAAGGACCTCCTTCCCCCTCTCCCACTATTCCCCCCACAGAGCTACAATACCCAGAGTTATTGCATATGGTGTCAACCAAAATTTTTTACACATCACTTGGGAAGACAGGCGAACTAATGCCAGTGTACTGGAAGAAGCAAAGATCACCAGTGTTGAAGCAATGATTCTTCAACATCAACTTCGTTGGACTGGTCATGTTGTGCGGATGCCTGATTATCGTCTTCCAAAGCAACTACTCTATTCCAAACTTAAAAATGGAAAGCGTAATGCTGGTGGTCAACAAAAGAGGTTCAAAGACTCTCTCAAGGCAAATCTTAAAAAATGTAGTATAAACACCCAACAACAGGGAAACACTGGCCTGCGAGCGCTCCAGTTGGAGAACAGCCTTTACCAAAGGTGTCATGGGCTTTGAAGATGCTCAAACTCAGGACGCAAGGGAGAAATGTGCTAAGAGGAAGGCATGCTTGGCAAACCCTCACCATGATCAACTGCCACCCGGAAACCCGTGTCCCCAATGTGGAAGGACGTGTGGATCCAGAATTGGCTACTACAGTCCCTTACGGACTCACTGTTAAGACTGTGTTCATGAAAGACAATCTTACTTGGCCACAAGCGATCGCCAAAGAAGAAGAAAATTTAATGTTGTGTTGCATGAAGCAATTGGGCGCATAAATGCTGTCTCCTTTTGGAATAAACATGGTCCAACCCCATCATAATGATTCAAAGCTCTAGTAACCACAAACCTCTTCAGAACAGGCTCAAAAAACATCCTGACACATCGAGATAATTCCACAAAGCATGTGCTTATACAAGCACAGGTTCTTCTTCTTCTTCGTCTAGATCAAGGGAAGTAATAGTACCACTATATTCTGCTCTGGTCAGACCTCACCTGGAATACTGTGTCCAGTTCTGGGCACCACAGTTCAAGAAGGATACTGACAAGCTGGAACGTGTCCAGAGGAGGGCAACCAAAATGGTCCAAGGCCTGGAAACGATGCCTTATGAGGAACGGCTTAGGGAGCTGGGTATGTTTAGCCTGGAGAAGAGAAGGTTAAGGGGTGATATGATAGCCATGTTCAAATATATCAAAGGATGTCATATAGAGGAGGGAGAAAGGTTGTTTTCTGCTGCTCCAGAGAAGCGGACACGGGGCAATGGATTCAAACTACAAGAAAGAAGATTCCACCTAAACATTAGGAAGAACTTCCTGACAGTAAGAGCTGTTGACAGTGGAATTTGCTGCCAAGGAGTGTGGTGGAGTCTCCTTCTTTGGAGGTCTTTAAGCGGAGGCTTGACAGCCATCTGTCAGGAATGCTTTGATGGTGTTTCCTGCTTGGCAGGGGGTTGGACTGGATGGCCCTTGTGGTCTCTTCCAACTCTAGGATTCTATGATTCTATGATTCTAGGACCCAATGCCAAAAGATTTAAGTGAGTGGAACTGAAGCCAAATTTCTGCACTTGGGTGTGGCTGGGGAAACCCAGCCAGATGGGTGGGGCATAAATAAATAAATAAATAAATAAATAAAATTATTATTATTATTATTATTATTATTATTATTATTATTACTTGTACCGCATTGGAGAACGTCCAAAACGCCCCGCAAAGGCAGCCTAAATGTGGACCGCCTTCTGTTGTTCTCAAGAGCGTTGGAGCCAGGCTCTGAAGACAGTGGATTTCTTCCTTTTTCTTCCCCCCCCCCATCCCCTACTCCCACAATAAATCTGCTTTCTTTCTTTAAGCACTTCCCAGTCTTATTTAATTTAAAGCTCAAGACACACAGCTAATAATAGCCGCCAGGCAAAGAGTGAGGCCTTGCCATGCAGCGTTCGGCGGGATTACGGCTAAGAGGACTCAAGGAATGTCTTGAAGTGTTTGTGACATTCCATGGATCTTCTTTGCCATTCTGAAAAGGGGGGGTCGCTTCTGTTGGGAAATGGATCCTAGGCAAGGACAACCACTGGATCACTTTTTGACCCCTGCTGAAAACCTTTCTGTTTCAGTAGCTCTCTCGAGTCCAGGCTCGTGGATCAGTTACTTACATTTGTATTGCAAAGTTTTAATTTTTGCTTTTCAATTACAACGATGTTATGCATATGAGCTTTTAATTGGTTTGTTTCTTTTAGCTGGGTTTTTAATCTATGTTCTTATTCGCACCCTCTTTGGAGAACCGTTTGATCGAGCAGCTTACGGATTTTCTAAGGGAAACCCAAATCAGAATTTTATTTTATTTTTCGTCCTTCGTAAGCCCTTGGGTGTATTGTCTGAATCTCCACATATTGCTTTGAAACTCCACTTTAAGAAAAAACCAAGAGCACCTTGGAGACGGACATATTTTATAATGCAATAAGCATAACTACACCACGCTTCATCAGATGCATGACATATAATCCTCAGTTGCAGGTATACAGGTGAAATTCGAAAAATTAGAATATCAAGGAAAGGTTCATTTCTTTCAGTAATTCAACTTAAAAGGTGAAACTAATATATGAGATAGACTCATGACATGCAAAGCGAGATATGTCAAGCCTTTATTTGTTATAATTGTGATGATTATGGCGTACAGCTGATGAGAACCCCAAATTAACAATCTCAACTTTGGGGTTTTCATCAGCTGTACGCCATAATCATCACAATTATAACAAACAAAGGCTTGACATATCTCGCTTTGCATGTCATGAGTCTATCTCATATATTAAACTCCAGTAGCTAATGAAAACAATTGCTTACATAAATGGACTTTTCCACGATATTCTAATTTTTCGAGTTTCACCTGTATATGTGGTCTTGTGCACTGCAATCTCTAAGCAGGAAGAGACGTCATGGATTCCAGCAGTTACACAGGGTTTTATTTCCTTGGAATGAAGGTCAACGGAGACTCTGGTATCTTTAAGATATACGGTTTCATTTCCACAAATATATAACCCAATCTGAAATCCAGGTGGTTTTTATAAATATCGTCATGGTTCGGGGCCTGTAGATCATTAGCCGTGTTTGTTTGGGGAGATCTGGTCCTGTCAAATTTCCTTCTCCCAAGATGTATAAAGATTTGGAGAGAATGTGGGAAATGATTGTTTGTTTGTTTTTTTAAAAAATGAAGTTATGGTACTGAGATGTATAGGACACGACAGACGGAGGAATGTAAAGTACTACACTTGGGCAAAAAAAAAATAAAAATGAAAGGCACAAATACAGGATGGGTGACACCTGGCTTGAGAGCAGTACATGTGAAAAGGATCTAGGAGTCTTGGTAGACCACAAACTTGACATGAGTCAACAGTGTGATGCAGCAGCTAAAAAAGCCAATGCAATTCTGGGCTGCATCAATAGGAGTATAGCGTCTAGATCAAGGGAAGTAATAGTACCACTATATTCTGCTCTGGTCAGACCTCACCTGGAATACTGTGTCCAGTTCTGGGCACCACAGTTCAAGAAGGATACTGACAAGCTGGAACGTGTCCAGAGGAGGGCAACCAAAATGGTCAAAGGCCTGGAAACGATGCCTTATGAGGAACGGCTTAGGGAGCTGGGTATGTTTAGCCTGGAGAAGAGAAGGTTAAGGGGTGATATGATAGCCATGTTCAAATATATCAAAGGATGTCATATAGAGGAGGGTGAAAGGTTGTTTTCTGCTGCTCCAGAGAAGCGGACACGGAGCAATGGATTCAAACTACAAGAAAGAAGATTCCACCTAAACATTAGGAAGAACTTCCTGACAGTAAGAGCTGTTCGACAGTGGAATTTGCTGCCAAGGAGTGTGGTGGAGTCTCCTTCTTTGGAGGTCTTTAAGCAGAGGCTTGACAGCCATCTGTCAGGAATGCTTTGATGGTGTTTCCTGCTTGGCAGGGGGTTGGACTGGATGGCCCTTGTGGTCTCTTCCAACTCTAGGATTCTATGATTCTATGACTTATAGAGCGAAAGGCTTTGTCCCTGCATCTGATCAAGACCAGCCCATCCCTATAGAAGGAAGAAACCGCCACCAGAGAAGATAAAGAAAATTGCGGCGGGGGAATTATATTAAAAATAAATTTAAGGCAAGGCAGAAAGAGGGGGAAGGAAGTCAAGTTTTGAAACATTAAAACGATTGTAAAATGAATGAAATGTATAAACCTGAAAAGCATAAATATTTTATTTATTTTTATTTTTATTTTAAATGTGGGCAAGGGAATGGGAAGGGCGGCTTTCTTGTTTCAAATGAAAGAAAGGTGCTTGTCCTCTGGGATGCCGTACTTCAGCTTGTGCTCTTCAAAGAGCTTGCACAGCTCCTCCATGTAGACCTCGTGCAACTTGTCCACGTCTTCTTGGCTGGGGTTGGGCTGTTTCTCAACTTGGATGGGTTTTCCAACTGCAGGCGGGCGGGGAGGGAGGGAAAGACAGCAAAGAGGGGTTCAGAAAACTCAGGCGATAAGGTGAAAAAAAGGAATGGGGTTGCTATAAGAAATACATGACAAAATAGGGTTCCAAAAATAATACTTGGTTGTGCTTAGATTAATTTCACAGATATAATGGAGGGAACTGATATTATTAAATGAATGCAGAATATTTGTCCCTTAAGAGAAGTGTTGAAGCTGCAAAGAGCTAGAGAGAGAAGTCAACTAATATAGAAGGGATTCAAACTACTTTTCTGGATCAGAAAGAAAGTGACTGGAAGGAAGGAAGGAAGGAAGGAAGGAAGGAAGGAAGGAAGGAAGGAAGGAAGGAAGGAAGGAAGAAAGAAAGAAAGAAAGAAAGAAAGAAAAGAAGATTACAAATCTATTTCTTTCTGTAGAACCTGGCATAAAGAATATTCAAAGTGCTGTTTGTATCCTGTGAGCAATTTTGTGTACTTGACTAATTATTTTTCGTGTTTTATTATTTATCATTTTTTCTTTCCCCCCTTTCTTTCTTTTCCTTTCTTGTTTTCTCTTCTCTCTTTTTATTTTCTTTTTATATTTTTTACTTTTTATGTATTTCTTCTTTCTATTTTTGAATATTTGGATGTAATGTTTAATTTATACTTTTTTTGCAAAAAATTTTTAAAATGCAGAAAAGACTATTTATGTCTGCGACCGCGGCTGCACGGATGTTATTGACCCAGGAAGCTCCCGCAACCAATCGGAAGGCACGGAAGCCCCATCAGACGTTCGGCTTCCAAAAGGACATTCGAAAACCGGAACACTCACTTCTTTGTTTGCGACATCCGGGAGCCAAAACATTTGGGAACTAAGCTGTTCGACTTCCAAGGTATGACCGTATATTGGAAGCTTCCCAGGGTGGCTGGGGCAACCCAATTAGATGGGCGAGGTACAAATAAATTATTATTATTATTACTATTATTATTATTACTATTATATTAAATCAAGAAAATAGATTAGTTGTTTAATATTGATGTTTTGAACTCCAGTTCCCATCAGCTCCAACCAACACGGCCAATAATGAGGGATGATGGGAGTTGTAGTCCAAGAATCGTACAAAAATGACCTTATATTGAATTATACCAGGCATAGGCAACCTTCGGCCCTCCAGATGTTTTGGACTACCATTCCCATCATCCCTGACCACTGGTCCTGTTAGCTAGGGATCATGGGAGTTGTAGTTCCAAAACATCTGGAGGGCCGAAGGTTGCCTATGCCTGATTTAGACCGTTGGCTCGGTACTGTCTATACCAGTGTTGGCCAAACTCGGCCCTCCAGATGTTTTGGGACTACAACTCCCATCATCCCTAGCTAACAGGACCAGTGGTCAGGGATGATGGGAATTGTAGTCCCAAAACATCTGGAGAACCAATTTTGGCCAACACTGGTCTACACTGACTGAAAGCAGCTCCTCAGGGTTTCGGACAGGGAACATTCCCAGCCCTGCCTGCAGATCCCAGGGATTGACCCTGAGACCTTCTGCTTGCGGTGCTCTGCCCCCCTCCCCATGTCATCAAGGGGGCGCCAGGTGACCAGCAACGTCTACGGCAGCGAGGCCTTCAAACTCCTTCTCGCAACCCATCCTGGGTTTGGGGCTTGGCGCCAGGAATCGGCGGGGCCGAGAATCCAGCAATGACCTCCCTGCCTTCCCTCTGAAAGGCTGTGCTAATTGTGTTTGCCAGACAACAATGGGCTAAAGCGGTTTCCGACCAACATCCCATTAAGTGTGTCCTCCGCTGCAGAGGTTGGCGAAAGTCCGTCTAACCACGGAGAGGATCCAAACAAGGTGTCAAACAATTATGGGCAACCGCTGCCTGTCAAATCCCATCAGAGAGGGTGGCTTTACCTGTAGGGAACTGTCTCTTTGAATTAACCTGTCGAGAAGGAGCGGCTGAAGTTATTGTGGCCGGTTCCAGCGATAATTAGCGCACCACGGTGAATTCAGTCCTAGAAACGCTCTCTCGGTATTCAGCATCAGGCAGGAAAATCATTACTAGTAATAAATGACCTCATGCTTGGTTGCAGAAGCAGGATCCCTGACTGTTGGATAAGGGGGTCTTTAAGCTAATGAATGCTTTCGTTTCTCACTTTTCCAAATTTTAAATTTCACACATTCCGCTATTTTTATTTAACATCCTCGTGAAAATGCAGCATTTTGGTGCAAATTACTCCAAGTATACTGTACACACTTTTCTGCAGGTAATTTTGCCCAATGCATGTGTTTTTGCAAAGCCAATCCCTTTATATCAGGCATAGGCAAACTCGGCCCTCCTGAAGTTTTGGGACCACAATTCCCATCATCCCTGACCACCGGGCCTGTTAGCTAGGGATGATGGGAGTTGTAGTCCCAAAACATCTGGAGGGCCGAGTTTGCCAAGGCCTGCTTTATATAATGCATTTTGTCTGCTATTTTCATAAATATCTACATTTCTACTTGCATTTTACGCATTTATTGTACACATTACTTGGCTGGAGAGCCACACTGAAAAATTTGGAGGTGTGTGCATTTTGAAGAATGACCGTCATGGTTTGTCCATTGTTTTGGAAAGTGTGACTTGGCTAAAGGCCTATGCACACTTCCTCTCGTCCGGCGGCTCTCCCCTAGGGAAAACAGCTTTTTAGCGCTCAGATGGCAATTGGGGTTTTCTCTGGATTGACATTTGCTCCAATGTAGCACTAAAGAGCGAGTTTTCCCTGGAGAAGGAGAGGGGCGTGGGGGAAACACCTAGAAAATGTGGGTGAAGTGGAAAACTGCTCAGATGCAGGCTTTCAAGGCATGAGCAGACTTTGCTTAAGTGATTTTTATTTACTGAACTTGAGAATGCTTAAATGCCTTGCTGAGTGTTTCATTCTGGAATGTTCCCCAGTAACTCTTGTGTGATTGGTTAACTCTGGTCACATGTCTTATTTCATTCTCCATTTGGCTTTGTGCAAGTGACTTCATGGCTGCATCTCCATGAACATTGAAGAAGAGGCTGTGTTAGATTGCTCTCTCGCTCTCTCTCTCTCTCTCTCTCTCTCTCAACGCAATAAAGGAGAGGACCGCTGATGTTTCTGTGCAAATGTATGTGACAGAAAGAAGGGCAGAAGTTGATGTTCTCCCAAAGAAGCAGTTAAGGAGAGGTCTGCTGGAAGGAGAAAGTGGAAACATCACAGAAGGAACTGCATGGCCAAGCTGGATAGTCTACAGAAGGCTGAGTGGAAAGAGAGAAAGACACAGTTTGGTTGAATGTTTACGGAAGAATCAGTAATCTAGGGCTGCCATACGTCCTGAATTTCCCGGAAATATCTTGGGTTTCTCTGTCGAAGATAGCATCTGGGAAGAAATTCCAAACATCGTTTAAAATGTCCAGGGAAACCTGGGCAGCCTATGTCGGACGTGTTGATTTTTTGGCGAATCTCACCCAAAACAGTTCCAAAACTCCTTTTCCTTTTTTGAAAAATTGCAAATAAAGCTCATCAACCTGCCCCTCCCCCCCCCAAAAAAGCTCAACAGTTTTTGTGTCTGGATTTTCACTTTTTGAAATATGGGAACGTTATGCAATCTTCAACTGAGAAAAGCTAACCACGAGAACGTAAATACTTTGCTACTCTTCCAACCAGACTTACCCACAGTGTGGATGGGTCGCCGATACGGAATGAGCCCAAAACTGTACTGAAAGATCCCGCGGGCGTGGAAGAGGGGGAGAGAGATCCCCATGATCTTTTGCAAGTGCTCTTGAATCCACCGCAGCCAGCCGCCCTTGGGGTTTTCGACTTGATCGAACAGCTCGTTCTCGCCGAAGGAAAACACGGGGACAAGAGGGGTGCTGGGGGAGGGGGCAGAGGAACAGAAAAAAGAGGGTGTTATGTCATCATCATAAAGCCCAAAGAACACCCAGTGTTTACACCGGGGTAAGGAGCCCCACCCCCCGACCTGGACCACAGTCTAGGTGTGGATGCTGGATTTGATACGGCCCATGAGCCCGAAAAAGCAAGGCCTGGGGGCCGCTGAGGCTCCCCCCCCCTTGCGCTCGATGGTGACTTGTCCGATGTCCACACTGCTTTTGCAATCCGAGGCAGGAAGCAAAAGCAGGAGATTTTCCTGGCTCCCTGATGGGCTGTGCTTGACCTGATGGCTCACCAGTTGTATAAAGTTGCAAGGAGCACTTCCCATTTCAGAACATAAGATCAGGATCTACTGGTATTCAGAACATAGCTGTCAACCTTCCCCCTTTTTTTGCGGGAAATTCCCCTATCAGTACTATAGTCTATAGGATAGAGGAATTTCCCGCAAAAAAAAGGAAGGTTGACAGCTATGATTCAGGAGCATTGCTGCCTCCAATTGTGGAAGCCGTGCAGAGGCATCATGGCTAGGAGTCATCAATAGCCCTCTCCTCCTCCATGAATTTCTCTCGCCCTCCTTCAGAGCCATCCAAGTTGGCGGACATCCAGTGGTGGAGCTTCAAGCTCCGGTGGGGGCAGAGAGCAGGCGGGGGCATGGTGCGCATCCCAGGGGACTGGGGCGCCACCTGCGGGGTGTGGTGCCCAGCACGGGGGGGGGGCAGCCGCGATGGCACCCCGCCGGGATCGTGCCGCCAGGGGTGGTACACTCCCCCCGCACCCCTGTTCCACCACCACTGGGGACATCACTGTAGCGGTGCCACCAGAGTTAATACAGTGGTACCTCTGGAAGCTGTCTGCGGACAAACGCCAGCTCCCTCGGCCTATAGAGCGAGATGAGTGCCGCAACCCCAGAGTCGGACACGACTGGACCTGATGGTCAGGGGTCCCTTTACCTTTTACCTCTGGTTAAGAACTTAATTCGTTCTGGAGGTCTGTTCTTAACCTGAAACTGTTCTTTTTTCCCCCATAATCTTTTTATTCAGTTTTACAAACATACAGTATATTTACAGTTCATTACATGTTGAACATTCTATATTTTGGCCTCTCTAGGCCCGGACTTCCTTCAAGCCTTCCGTCTGGTTTCACAATATTCTTACTTTGTTTTTATATTTATTCCATATATTATTGCTTTGATATTCGCAACTTAAATAAACACTGTTAATTTCATCATACAATAATATTTATTTTTTACTACAAAGCTTCCTGTAATCCTACTAACGTATTCAATTGAGTATATTTCTTCAAATAATTAGCAAATTTTTCCCAATCTTCAATAAATTTCTGATCTCGCTGTTCTCTAACTCTCCCTGTCATTTTATCTAACTCCGCATAATCCAACATTTTCAAGATCCATTCCTCTTTTGTCGGCAATATGTCCTGTTTCCATTTTTGTGCCACTAGGATTCTGGCTGCTGTTACCATATATTGAAAAAGTTTTATATCATCCTTTTTAATTCCTGTGCCTGTAATGCCTAATAATAAAGATTCTGGTTTTTTAACAAAATTGTATCCTAATATCTTTTTCATTTCATTATATATTTCTTAACCTGTTCTTAACCTGAGGTACCACTTTAGCTAATGGGGCCTCTCACTGCCGCCGCGCGATTTCTGTTCTCATCCTGTAGCCAAGTTCTTAACCCGAGGTACGATTCCTGGGTTAGCGGAGCCTGTAACCTGAAGCGCCTGTAACCCGAGGTACCACTGTATTTTGTACGGGATTTGCACAACGCAGTCCTTCACCTTCACCTGACTCACCCATGGTGTATAGCTAGCCGAACAAACCCCTTCCGGTTTGCCAACAAGAGAGTAAAAGCCCCTGGCCGGGCGTCCAGAGCTTCTTGGGCCCCTCCCACAGCGATGGCGAGGACATTCCCTCCTCCCGACCTCCGCAGGACGTTGGCAGCCGTTTCCTTGTCAGATGGGACTAAACCTGGGTATGAAACGCAGGGGTCGTGAGAGTAAGCTCCCTGAAAACCATCAGCAGTGTTACTAATAGTACTATTATTTTGCAAATGCCCTTGCAGGACACCTTCAGGAGAAGACGAGGCTAAGGAGTAAAACCTACACAAACCCAGAGTTGGGGCCATAAGATGGTTGGGTGGCGCCTTGTTCGCCTCCTTCCGGCAACCCCTGCAGCCAAGCTGGTGCCAAATGAATTGCTTGCCTTTCCTCTGGACCACATCAGCGAGACCAAGGGGAGGGGGGTCTTGTCGTCTGGGCAGTCCAGGATCGACAGACACGGTGCCCAGGCTTGCACCCCAGGGAAGTCATTTCAGTGCTGCAAAAGCCATGCAGGAGGCAGCAGTTACAAGTTACTGGTCTCTGCGGTCATAGCAAGTGCTGTGATTCTCCAAGAGTTTGACCCCTGGAGGCGAACTCCATTGTCTCTCAGGGCAGACGGATGCCAACATACTCTTTTGGCAAAACAATTTGTGTGCAAAACGTGAAAGGCCTTGTGGTGCCTCAGTTTACCCAATGGAAAGCCTCCTGGGTGCAGGAGTAGAGGACCTGGGGCTCTTCAGATACCAGTGGACTACAGCTTCCATCATCGCTTGGATTACTGCAATGCACCTATGTGGGGTTACCTTTGAAGGTGACCCAGACACAACAACTAATCCAGAATGCGGCAGCTAGACTGGTGACAGGGAGTGGCCGCCGAGACCATATACCATATTTTTCGCTCCATAAGATGCACTTTTTTCCTCCTAAAAAGTAAGGGGAAATATCTGTGCGTCTTATGGAGCGAATGGTGGTCCCTGGAGCTGAATTGCCCAGGGGCCAAAAGAGGATCATGCTTTTTATTTTACAAAGAGAAAAGGGGGTGTTGAAAGGACCCCGCTCAGCAGCTGATCAGCAAGAGATCGGGAGAGAGATAAGAGTCCCGGCTCCCTTTCAGCCCCCCCTTGCCCAGGCCTCCATTGTTGAATGTGCTGCAGAGGGAGGTTGTTTGTTTCCCCAGCGACATGTGACTGGCTGATTAGATTATCTGTCTGGAAACTGTAGAAAAGGCTCCCTTTCCTTTAGAAGCTGCAGAAATGTGAGTTGAACCCCATAAAAATGGGGCTTTTCCTCTTTGCTTTTCCCCCTTTGCAAAAGTTTGCCCCTTTGCAAAAGGAGCTTTGCTTTTCCCCCTTTGCAAAAAAGCTGCAAAACTTTTAGCTGATCCTCAAAAAAACAGGGCTTTTCCCTTTGCAAAAAGCTGCAAAACTTTTAGCTGATCCTCAAAAAAAAGGGCTTTTCCCTTTGCAAAAAAAGCTGCAAAACTTTTAGCTGATCCTCAAAAAACAGGGCTTTTCCCTTTGCAAAAAAAGCTGCAAAACTTTTAGCTGATCCTCAAAAAAACAGGGCTTTTAGAGGAGGAAAACCAGAAAAATATTTTTTTCCTTGTTTCCTCCTCTAAAAATGAGGTGCGCCCTATGGTCCGGTGCGCCCTATGGAGCGAAAAAATACAGTAACGCCAGTCCTGAAAGACCTACATTGGCTCCCAGTCCGTTTCCGAGCACAATTCAAAGTGTTGGTGCTGACCTTGAAAACCCTAAACTTCCCTGGTCCTGTATACCTGAAAGAGCATCTCCACCCCCGTCGTTCAGCCCGGACCCTGAGGTCCACCTCCAAGGGCCTTCTGGCGGTTCCCTCCCTGCGAGAAGTGAGGGAACCAGGCAGAGGGCCTTCTCGGTGGTGGCGCCCACCCTGTGGAACGCCCTCCCATCAGATGTCAAGGAAATAAACAACTATCTGACTTTTAGAAGACATCTGAAGGCAGCTCTGTTTAGGGAAGTTTTTAATGTTTGATGTTTTACCGTGTTTTTAATATTTTGTTGGAAGCCGCCCAGAGTTTTGCAGCAGCCAGGTACTGGCTCGTATCGTACCTCCCTGAGCACCGCAGCTCTCCTTACCTCCACTCATCAGATAGTCGCGGAAAAACGGGAATCTGAACCAGAGGTTTAGCATCATCAAATGAGGGGTCAGTCCTGGGAAGATCCTGGAAAACCCAGTTGCCTCCGTACAGAAATTGAGGAAGGCGCCAGCCACCAGGACTCCGTGGGGATGGAAGCCGAAGATGTAGTTCTTCGCAGGGTCCAGCTCCGCCGTCTTCACCAGCTGTAAGAAGACCAAAGTCATTTAGGGGCAAGCAGACATATAATCTGCTCTTGTTAGGTAAAGACCCAATGATTACCAGGGCGGTCGCCAGATTTTGTATCCATATTTGTAGACATAGACCTTCTTCCCAGCCCATCTAAGTTTTTCCTCAATGGAGCCGGGCTTAGCCTTCTGTAGCCACTATGTTAAACTTTTAATATTGTAATGTAATTAACAATTTCCTTCTAAATCTTGTTTAAAGCGTTTTTATAGGTATCGTTCCCAGAAATTGTTCCGTCAAAGGGATCCGTTGTATTCTTTTTGTAGTTATATTTTCTTTTCTTTTAAGAGCTGGTCTTCGACCGTAATAAAATTTATTTCATTTCATTTCATTTAGGGGCTTCTGCAGGACTCACCTTCTGAACTGGGAGAAGGAGAGAACAGAGCAAGAACATTTATTTCCTTTTCCTTTTTTCACAGTAAAAGCACGTTACTTCCTCAAACGCATCCTGGGAACTGTAGTTTCCCTCGCAGAGAGTTATAATTCTCAGCAACAAACCGCAGTTCCTAGGATTCTTTGTGGTGTGTCATGTGAGATACACACACACACACACACACACACATTTCTAATCTACATTTCAAAATATTCATTTAAACATCCTTAAATCAATGACTTCCTTTCTTCTCCTTCTACGGTTCATTTTGCATGCCATACATCCCTGCATATTTTACATGAGCTAAACCATTCAGTATTCCATTGTCACATCCATCAGAACCTATTTACACTGTTGGATTTATCTTAATGCTGCCAGCGTTTTTAAATGAACACAATTCTCACCCATATATTCAGTCAACATTTCCCAGTCTTCTTTAAATGTACATTGTTCTTGTTCTCTTATTCCAGGCATGCACAACAGGTCGCTTGTGATCTGCTGGTTGATCGCGAGGTGTTTCTGGTTGATCGTGGTCGATCTAGGGACCCTTAGTGATCTCTCTCTCTCCTCACCCCCAGCTCAACAACTGTGGTCCATCCATCAATGACAATGGGTAGATCACTGACAGATTTTTTTTTATACTGTGAGTAGATCGCAGTCTCTTGGGAGTTGGACGTGCCGGTCTTATTCTATAAGTTAAATCTGCAAGCTGTGCGTATTCCATCAGTTTAAGTTGCCATTCTCTTTGGTTGGGAGCTCGCTCGTTTTCCATTTTGGGGCTAGTGGAACACAGACTGCAGAAGCGGAGCAAGACCATTTCGAAGCAACGCTAGAGAACTGAGGACTGATTTGCACAGTCATTGCGCAGCCAGGCGAAGTCCCCCCGGACCCCGGGGCAGCCCCTGAGGGAAATAAAGACTCATGACAACGTTCTATGGGATTAAATTGGCCACAACTTTATTAATATTTCAGATGTAGGAAGACCTTGGCTCAGGCATTGGGCGTTTATCCTTCCCAGCCCCCCAGCCGGGGTTCTGGGTAACTTCAGGGTTATCCAGCATGATTGGGAAGTGGGCTAGTCTGGAGAACATATGTTCAAGCAGATAGCCCACCCCCCTATGTTCGCTGCCGCTGGAAGGGGAGGGCAGTGACGACCCTGGGCGTTTGGTCAATGCCTCCCCCTGAGACCCCTTTAACGGGAACCCTGTTATCGCCGCCACAATGGGGGCGGGGGGTCACCGCCCCATGCCCCCCAATCCTGTAAAGGGGCGAGATGGCTAAAGATAGCTTTGTCATGTGTAATGAGATAGTGAAGTGTGCATGCACACGAAAGCTCATACCAAGAACAAACTTAGTTGGTCTCTAAGGTGCTACTGGAAGGAATTTTTTATTTTATTTTTTATTTCATTTTTAAAATCAGAAGCACACTTTGCTCTAACTGCAGAAAAGGTTGATGATTAGATAGTGTGCGGGTTTGAGTTGCCCACTTGCTGTAAGGAAAGTTCCTGTTCCTGGTGAGAAAAAGGACCATTGGCTACCTGAGATGGTGAGCCAGAAATGAAAAGGATGCTTAAAATAACTTTTGTGGACATCAGAGAGAACTTGTTGACTTGCCATTTATAAACTCTATTTTTTGAATGAAGCCAATGCCTTTAATGAGAACTGGACGAACAAAGGAGAGATAAGAGGACTGAACACCAATATAATTGGACAGAGTATAAGATTGGGGGGGGGGAACGACGACACCTCCTGTGTGTTAACAATATAAAAACTTTGCTGCAGAAGATGTGAGCCACAGAAACAGCGATGGATCAGACTGAGAATAAGGATGGATAATATTAGTTTTGAATTTGAAAAATAGCCAAAAATGCAGAGACATGAACGAGAACGATTATCTCTAGACATCTGGAACATGGGAAGTCCCTCCCAAAAATATTTATAATTGGAATATATAATTGGTGGCATTGTTATTGTAATTTGGACTGATTTGGTTTAATTTGTCATTAATTGAAAGATTGTTATTGAAAATGAATAAAATTTTAACAAAAAAATAACCTCTTTTTTTTAAAAAAATCACCATATATCATAAAGACACTGCAGTCTCCCTTGTGCCTCGTTCCTGAAAGTAAAACATGGACCCTGGGCAAGCGTCAGGAACCCCATAAATCTCACCCTGCTCGGATCTATTGTGCTCAGTCTAGAGTTATTGGCAATGGCTCTCCGGGGTTTCAGAGCAGGATCAGAATCTTGGTGATCTGCTGCAAATTACCTCAAGATCTGCTCAGGGAACGCATTCCCCCATCTATACTCGCTCAACCTCCTCTGTCTATAGAACTGGCATTGTGACAAGTACCACAGTCCCGCAACTGTAAGAAATCAATCTTTTAGTGTTGCAGCTGCTACACTTTGGAACTCTCTGCCTACTGAAATCAAGCAGGTGTGATCTTCCTGGTGCCAGCTACAAACATTTAGGTTTAAACAAGCCTGCCCACACATGTAGCAGTTGCATGTGTTGCTAATTTGTTTTTTAAAAGGTAAAGGTAAAGGACCCCTTAAAGTTAAGTCCAATCGCGAATGACTCTGGGGTTGCGGCGCTCATCTTGCTTTACTGACCGAGGGAGCCAACGTTTGTCTGCAGACAGTTTTTCCGGGTCATGTGGCCAGCATGACTAAGCCGCTTCTGGTGAAACCAGAGCAACGCACAGAAGCGCCGTTTACCTTCCCGCCGGAGTGGTACCTATTGATCTACTTGCACTTTGACACTTTGCTTTCAAACTGCTAGGTTGGCAGGAGCTGGGACAGAGCAACGGGAGCTCACCCCGCGGGGATTCAAACCGCCGACCTTCCGATCGGCAAGCCCAAGAGGCTTGGTGGTTTAGACCACAGCGTCTCCAGCATCCCAATTTGTTTTTAGTTTATTGTAATTATGAATTTTTCAAATGTGTTTTATTGACAATTTCCAAGTTTTGCTTTGCAAAACGGCTCTGAGGCTTTTATGACAACGAAGCAGTATATAAATGTAGTTGAATCAATGAACTTTAAAATCAATATTTTGTCCCTATTTTCAAAAAGGGGGAAAGAGAGGACCCAAACAATTACCGCCCAGTCAGCCTGACATCAATACCAGGAAAGATTCTAGAGCAGATCATTAAGCAAACGGTCTGTGAGCACCTAGAAAGGAACGCTGTGATAACTAAAAGTCAGCATGGGTTTCTGAAAAATAAGTCATGTCAGACTAACCTGATCTCATTTTTTGACAGAATTACAAGCCTGGTAGATGAAGGGAATGCTGTGGATATAGCCTATCTTGATTTCAGCAAGGCCTTTGACAAGGTGCCCCATGATATTCTTGTAAAGAAGCTGGTAAAATGTGGGCTAGACAATGCTACCATTCAGTGGATTTGTAACTGGCTGACTGACCGAACCCAAAGGGTGCTCATCAATGGCTCCTCTTCATCCTGGAGAGAAGTGACTAGTGGGGTGCCACAGGGTTCTGTCTTGGGCCCAGTCTTATTCAACATCTTCATCAATGACTTGGATGATGGGCTTGAGGGCATCCTGATCAAGTTTGCAGATGACACCAAATTGGGAGGGGTGGCTAATACCCCAGAGGACAGGATCACACTTCAAAATGACCTTAACAGATTAGAGAACTGGGCCAAAGCAAACAAGATGAATTTTAACAGGGAGAAATGTAAAGTACTACACTTGGGCAAAAAAAATGAAAGGCACAAATACAGGATGGGTGACACCTGGCTTGAGAGCAGTACATGTGAAAAGGATCTAGGAGTCTTGGTAGACCATAAACTTGACATGAGTCAACAGTGTGATGCAGCAGCTAAAAAAGCCAATGCAATTCTGGGCTGCATCAATAGGAGTATAGCGTCTAGATCAAGGGAAGTAATAGTACCACTATATTCTGCTCTGGTCAGACCTCACCTGGAATACTGTGTCCAGTTCTGGGCACCACAGTTCAAGAAGGATACTGACAAGCTGGAACGTGTCCAGAAGAGGGCAACCAAAATGGTCAAAGGCCTGGAAACAATGCCTTATGAGGAACGGCTTAGGGAGCTGGGTATGTTTAGCCTGGAGAAGAGAAGGTTAAGGGGTGATATGATAGCCATGTTCAAATATATAAAAGGATGTCATATAGAGGAGGGAGAAAGGTTGTTTTCTGCTGCTCCAGAGAAGCGGACACGGGGCAATGGATTCAAACTACAAGAAAGAAGATTCCACCTAAACATTAGGAAGAACTTCCTGACAGTGAGAGCTGTTCGACAGTGGAATTTGCTGCCAAGGAGTGTGGTGGAGTCTCCTTCTTTGGAGGTCTTTAAGCAGAGGCTTGACAGCCATCTGTCAGGAATGCTTTGATGGTGTTTCCTGCTTGGCAGGGGGTTGGACTGGATGGCCCTTGGGGTCTCTTCCAACTCTAGGATTCTATGATTCTATGAAATATACTCAAGTGTGGATTTCATGTCAAGTGTGGATTTCATGCTCTTTATTCAGCTCATAGTCGTGAGGAATGCAGTTCCCCCAAAACGTCTGCTTTATATACACTATTTACACAATGGGCCCCACGTGATTGGCTAATTCCGGGATACTC
This sequence comes from Lacerta viridis, assembly GCA_900245905.1. Taxonomy (NCBI): domain Eukaryota; kingdom Metazoa; phylum Chordata; class Lepidosauria; order Squamata; family Lacertidae; genus Lacerta; species Lacerta viridis. The sequence continues at coordinate 261,401 of OFHU01000273.1, forward strand.
CTGTATGCCAATCGGGTTGCGGATTCACTTCCACCTGGAGCTGGATTGGGTGGCTCCTGCGGACCAATCAGACTGCTGCATTTTGGATCCTATTCAACTCGGTACATAACACAATAAATGCCTTCGGGTCCTGATTTACATTCTGCCCAGCTCCAGGAACAGATTCCAGGGTTAGATGCTCTCCCTTTATTTCCCATTAATACATTTCCCTTTAAGGCACTTCTTTCTTGGAATAAGCTGGCAGGGAGGGTGGCTGCGTTAGATAACCTAACAGCCTCCCCTTGTCCTATTTCTAAGAATCTCCCACTGCCTGGAGCTCATTTATCCGCAGAAACATCAGGCGCTCTCAGATTGCAGTGGCTGATAACTGGGCTTGCCTTGCCCATCTCCCTGATTAATGAGACTTTTACAAATTAATGAGACTTTTACAGAGCACAGGCTGTGAGCCTTCGTGCCTAGCCAAGGCTGTTTGCTTTTCCTTTCAGAGTCATTTCAGTGAGAGCAAGATAAGAAGAGAATGTTCTCTGGTTTTGCAATGTCACCAGGCTGGAACATCTGGTTTCATGCTTGGATGCCCTTCTTCTCCACCAATATCTCCAGTGGAGTCTGGTCCAGTGGGGCAAATGGGACTCTGCCCCCCCCCAACCTCAGCCTTCCATGCACCAACTGAATTGTATACAGATAAAACTCAAAAAATTTGAATATCGTGGAAAAGTCCAGTTACAGGTGGGTAGCCGTGTTGGTCTGCCATAGTCGAAACAAAATAGAAAATTCTTTCCAGTAGCACCTTAGAGACCAACTGAGTTTGTTCTTGGTATGAGCTTTCGTGTGCATGCACACTTCTTCAGATACACTGAAACAGAAGTCACCAGATCCTTAAATATAGTGAGGGAGTGGGGAGGGGTATTACTCAGAAGGGTGGTGGGAATGGGTGATCAGCTGATAGGTGTGGAAAACCTGTTGACGACTCTTAACGGCTGCAATTAGTCTTGCAGGGAAAGGCAAGGGGTGAGATGGCTAAAGATAGCTTTGTTATGTATAATGAGATAAGAATCCAATGTCTTTGTTCAGACCAGGTTTCTCCATGGTTTTAAGTTTGGTGATTAGTTGCAATTCAGCCACTTCTCTTTCCAGTCTATTTCTGAAATTTCTTTGTATTAAGACAGCTTACATAAATGCTTATATAAACGACATGGAAAAGTCCATTTATGTAAGCAATTGTTTTCATTAGCTTTGTTGTTCAGTCGTTCAGTCGTGTCCGACTCTTCGTGACCCCATGGACCAGAGCACGCCAGGCACCCCTATCCTCCACTGCCTCGCAGTTTGGCCAAACTCATGTTGGTAGCTTCGAGAACACTGTCCAACCATCTCATCCTCTGTCATCCCCTTCTCCTTGTGCCCTCCATCTTTCCCAACATCAGGGTCTTTTCCAGGGAGTCTTCTCTTCTCATGAGGTGGCCAAAGTACTGGAGCCTCAACTTCAGGATCTGTCCTTCCAGTGAGCACTCAGGGCTGATTTCTTTAAGGATGGATAAGTTTGATCTTTTTGCAGTCCATGGGACTCTCAAGAGTCTCCTCCAGCACCATAATTCAAAAGCATCAATTCTTTGGCGATCAGTCTTCTTTATGGTCCAGCTCTCACTTCCATACATTACTACTGGGAAAACCATAGCTTTAACTATACGGACCTTTGTCGGCAAGGTGATGTCTCTGCTTTTTAAGATGCTGTCTAGGTTTGTCATTGCTTTTCTCCCAAGAAGCAGGCGTCTTTTAATTTCGTGACTGCTGTCACCATCTGCAGTGATCATGGAGCCCAAGAAAGTAAAATCTCTCACTGCCTCCATTTCTTCCCCTTCTATTTGCCAGGAGGTGATGGGACCAGTGGCCATGATCTTAGTTTTTTTGATGTTGAGCTTCAGACCATATTTTGTGCTCTCCTCTTTCACCCTCATTAAAAGGTTCTTTAATTCCTCCTCACTTTCTGCCATCAAGGTTGTATCATCAGCATATCTGAGGTTGTTGATATTTTTTCCGGCAATCTTAATTCCGGTTTGGGATTCATCCAGTCCAGCCTTTCGCATGATGAATTCTGCATATAAGTTAAATAAGCAGGGAGACAATATACAGCCTTGTCGTACTCCTTTCCCAATTTTGAACCAATCAGTTATTCCATATCCAGTTCTAACTGTAGCTTCTTGTCCCACATAGAGATTTCTCAGGAGACAAATGAGGTGATCAGGCACTCCCATTTCTTTAAGAACTTGCCATAGTTTGCTGTGGTCGACACAGTCAAATGCTTTTGCGTAGTCAATGAAGCAGAAGTAGATGTTTTTCTGGAACTCTCTAGCTTTCTCCATAATCCAGTGCATGTTTGCAATTTGGTCTCTGGTTCCTCTGCCCCTTCGAAATCCAGCTTGCACTTCTGGGAGTTCTCGGTCCACATACTGCTTAAGCCTGCCTTGTAGAATTTTAAGCATAACCTTGCTAGCGTGTGAAATGAGTGCAATTGTGCGGTAGTTGGAGCATTCTTTGGCACTGCCCTTCTTTGGGATTGGGATGTAGACTGATCTTCTCCAATCCTCTGGCCACTGCTGAGTTTTCCAAACTTGCTGGCATATTGAGTGTAGCACCTTAACAGCATCATCTTTTAAAATTTTAAATAGTTCAGCTGGAATATCATCACTTCCACTGGCCTTGTTGTTAGCAAGGCTTTCTAAGGCCCATTTGACTTCACTCTCCAGGATGTCTGGCTCAAGGTCAGCAACCACACTACCTGGGGTGTATGAGAACCTCCATATCTTTCTGGTATAATTCCTCTGTGTATTCTTGCCACCTCTTCTTGATGTCTTCTGCTTCTGTTAGGTCCTTTCCACTTTTGTCCTTAATTGTGGTAATCTTTGTACGAAATGTTCCTTTCATATCTCCAATTTTCTTGAACAGATCTCTGGTTTTTCCCATTCTGTTATTTTCCTCTATTTCTTTGCATTGCTCGTTTAGAAAGGCCCTCTTGTCTCTCCTTGCTATTCTTTGGAAATCTGCATTCAATTTCCTGTATCTTTCACTATCTCCCTCGCATTTTGCTTGCCTTCTCCATACATTACTACTGGGAAAACCATAGCTTTAACTATACGGACCTTTGTCAGGCAAGGTGATGTCTCTGCTTTTTAAGATGCTGTCTAGGTTTGTCATTGCTTTCCTCCCAAGAAGCAGGCGTCTTTTAATTTCGTGACTGCTGTCACCATCTGCAGTGATCATGGAGCCCAAGAAAGTAAATCTCTCACTGCCTCCATTTCTTCCCCTTCTATTTGCCAGGAGGTGATGGGACCAGTGGCCATGATCTTAGTTTTTTTTGATGTTGAGCTTCAGACCATATTTTGCGCTCTCCTCTTTCACCCTCATTAAAAGGTTCTTTAATTCCTCCTCACTTTCTGCCATCTAGGTTGTGTCATCAGCATATCTGAGGTCGTTGATATTTTTTTCCGGCAATCATTCATTAGCTACTGGAGTTTAATATATGAGACAGACTCATGACATGCAAAGCGAGATATGTCAAGCCTTTATTTGTTATAATTGTGATGATTATGGCGTACAGCTGATGAGAACCCCAAATTAACAATTTCAACTTTGGGGTTTTCATCATATATTAGTTTCACCTTTTAAGTTGAATTACTGAAAGGAATGAACCTTTCCACAATACTCTAATATTTCGAGTTTCACCTGTTATTGTTGATTTGGATGGGAACCCCAAGTGCCATCTATCCCAACCCCCTCACAATGCAGGAATCCCAGATAAGGAATCCCCCTGAGCATCCAACCTCTGTTCAGAGACCTGCAAGGAAGGAGAACCCATCACTTAGGCTAAAGGGCTGGAAAAATCAACAACTAAAATCATCTGAAAACAACAATCCCGGTACAGAGGCGGATGGGGAAAGAGCTCTACTTAAGAGACCGGTTGGAAGAGGAAGGCTTTCAGCAGCCGCCAAAAAGAAAAACACAGACGGCACCTGCCTAATATTCATGGGGAGGGGAGTTCCAAAGGGTAGGCGCCACCACACTAAAGGCCCGATTCCTATATTGTGTGGAACTAGGGCTGGGTTTACCATTAACCATTCAGCAAAATAACCATGTGCTTAGGGCATCAAGGGAAGGGGGGACATCACAAAAATCTATTTCTCGATTTACCATGGACCGCATGTGCTGCTGAGCAAAAACAAGAATTATTACAGACCTTATAGAAGAAAGAAGCCTTATAGAAGAAAGAAGATTGGTAAAATATATTATTGAACCATGCCGCATCATTCAGTTATCTGGAACCCAAGAAAGAAAGAGCACTTTTGTTTTAAAAAGGGGGTAAATGTTTATGCCTATTTTTCAAGCTCCGTGTATAGATTTCTACATTAGCATAACTTTTTAAAAGTCACTTGTAATAAGATGAAGAAGGTTTAAAAATTTACTGTGAGGAATATAAGGTTTTATGGACGTGCATGAATAAGATTAATATAATGGAACCAAGAGGGGGAGGGAAGTCGACCCAAAAGAACATGGTTTCAAAATTGGTTTATGATTTGTTATTATATAATCAATAAATTGCATATAAAAAAGCAAGCATTATTTATGCAAATATAGAAAAATAAACACTATTTTCCATTTTACAGTAGGTTTTGTTACATTTCAAAATATAAAATTTCATTTTACTGTTTATTATTGTTTATTTTATTTTTTTTGAATTAGATATATTTGGGGGCACCAAACACTTTTAAAGTCCTTAGGGCTTCCAAAGGTCTTAATATGGCCCCGTTTGCAACGGACCTCCTGATAAGATGATATCTGCAGGAGGCCCTTGCTTGCGGAGCACAGTGCTCAGTTATGACATATCAGGGGTGACACGGAATCAGAGAACTGTAGGGTTGGAACAGGCATCTGGTCCAATCCCATGCAAGGCAGGAATCTTTTGCCCAGCGTGGGACTCGAACCGATGACCCTGAGATTAAGAGTCTCGAGCTCTACTGACTGCGCTATGCAGGTTCAACCTTCCAAGCATCCTGATCCCAAGCAGATTGGGGCAGCTAAAGACGCAGCAGGTCTGAACAGGGTTTGCAAGACCCCACAGTCATGCGAACATGCAGGCAAAAAACGTGTTGCCTGGTGTCATTCTGACATCTGGGGATTGATGAGAGGCACCAGTGCCAGATTTACATATAAGAAGAAGAAAAGTTTGCATTTGATATCCCGCCTTATCACTACCCGAAGCAGCCTCAAAGCGGCTCACATTCTCCTTTCCCTTCCTCCCCCACAACAAACACTCCTGTGAGGTGAGTGGGGCTGAGAGACTTCAGAGAAGTGTGACTAGCCCAAGGTCACCCAGCAGCTGCATGTGGAGGAGCGGAGACGCGAACCCGGTTCACCAGATTATGAGTCTACCGCTCTTAACCACTACACCACACTGGCTATAACTCAGGGCCCCACTCTCTTGGGGGCCCCCAAAAAAAATTAAAGGAAAAAACTGGATGTACATTTCCAAAATATAAGATAAAAAACAAATAAAATAAAACCTACATGCAGCAACAGTGTTTTGTGTTGTGTAGGCTCCTATGATGTAAGTCATGGGCCCCGCCTGCAAGCCTGCTCCCTAAATTATCACTGGTTTGCTCCTTTCTATATGTAGGGTGCCTACATTCTGCATGGTCTGTTGTGTGCAAATGACTTTAGATACCTATTAGGACCATAAATTATCATATAGCATATATTCAATACAAAAAAACAGCGACCATTTGTTGTTGACAGAGGACAGCTGGACATATAGAGGGCCCCATTGCCTTCAGTAGCTTAGTGCCTCATCAAACCTAAATCCGGCCCTAGGTGGAACCAATCCCCTCTTAAACGTGGCTTGCAGAGAGGGGAGGATCTGGTCCACAAATGGATCTGTTTCCCAAGACCTGAACTACAACATACACCTGGAATAAGATGACGTCTCATGGAGGAGAGGGCTATCGATGGCTGCCAGCCGTGATGGCTCTGCTGTGCCTCTAAAGTTGGAGGCAGCGATGCTTCTGAACTTCAGTCGCTGGGCAAAAATGTATAGAACAAGTAAAAATACCTGCTGGAAACGTAAAGAAAAAGGAAGGTACCTTCCATCACATGTGGTGGCCGTGTAAGGTAATAAAAGCTTTCTGGGAGATGATATATAATGAAATGAAAAAAATATATGTTTAAAATAACATTTGTTTAAAAACCAGAAGGTTTTCTATTAGGAATTATAGGTAACAACATTCCAAAGGAACTGAAGAGACTTTTTATATATGCAGCAACAGCCGCATGGATGCTACTAGCCCAGAGGTGGAAAGAAGAAAGAGTCCCTACCAGGGAGTAATGGCAAGCGAAGCTGATGGACTACGCCGAAATGGCAATGCTCAGGAACCAAGAGGACAAAAACTTTAAAAAAGAATGGGAAATTTTTATAACTTATTTAGGAGACCACTGTAAGCAGATAAGGAGCGTCTCCACCCCCCATCGTTCTGCCCGGACACTGAGGTCCAGCGCCGAGGGCCTTCTGGCGGTTCCCTCACTACGAGAAGCCAAGTTACAGGGAACCAGGCAGAGGGCCTTCTCGGTAGTGGCACCCGCCCTGTGGAACATGTGAAACAACTTTTTTGTTGTTGTTGTTCAGTCGTTCAGTCGTGTCCGACTCTTCGTGACCCCATGGACCAGAGCACACCAGGCACCCCTATCCTCCACTGCCTCCCGCAGTTTGGTCAGACTCATGTTGGTAGCTTCGAGAACACTGTCCAACCATCTCATCCTCTGTCGTCCCCTTCTCCTTGTGCCCTCCATCTTTCCCAACATCAGGGTCTTTTCCAGGGAGTCTTCTCTTCTCATGAGGTGGCCAAAGTACTGGAGCCTCAACTTCAGGATCTGTCCTTCCAGTGAGCACTCAGGGCTGATTTCTTTAAGGATGGATAAGTTTGATCTTCTTGCAGTCCATGGGACTCTCAAGAGTCTCCTCCAGCACCATAATTCAAAAGCATCAATTCTTCGGCGATCAGCCTTCTTTATGGTCCAGCTCTCACTTCCATACATCACTACTGGGAAAACCATAGCTTTAACTATATGGACCTTTGTCGGCAAGGTGATGTAGAAGACATCTAAAGGCTGCCCTGTTTAGGGAAGCTTTTAATGTTTAATATATTGTTGCATTTTAACATTCTGTTGGAAGCCGCCCAGAGTGGCTGGGGAAACCCATCCAGATGGGCGGGGTATAATAATAAATTATTATTATTATTATTATTATTATTATTATTATTATTATTATTGACTGCCTGTCAGAATTGGGACAACTTATGGAAAAATTTATTATTATTATTATTATTATTATTATTATTATTATTAAAAGATTAGCAGGATTTTAATCACACTTCTAACAAATACTATGGATGATATAGATGGATACAAATATAGATTATGGAATAATATGCAGTTGTAAATGTTGACTATAGGACCCATGGAGGGGGTGGGGGGAGTTGCGAAATTCCTAGAGAAATCTGAATTTGGATTGTTATAAATGGATATTTGTAAAATCAAATAAAAAATGATTTATTTAAAAGTGAACATCAGTTGCTGGAAACCGCAGGAGGGGAAGGTGCTCCTGTATTCGAATCCTGCTTGCGGGCTTCCCAAAGGGCATCTGGTCATTAACCTGATCCAACAGGGATCTTCATGTTCAGCCTCGCCCGAGCACATCCATCCATTAAACAGCGGATGTTTCTCTTGAATGATTAGCTGGCCCTGTTTACCCTCCTTTGCCAGAGTGGAGGTCTCCCATCCCTCTCCCGACTCCTGGTTGCCATGGTACCAGCCCTCGCATCCTAAGAAGAGCCTAGAGGCCTTACATAACTCTCTCCAGGTAATCTTGCTTAATGGCTCTTTGGAGTGTGTTGTTTGACTAAGGCAACAGGGCAGGGGAGGGGAGAAGGCAGCAGAATCCCGATCATTGGACAGCAAGTTTGTTTGTACCGGTGTTTCCCACCGCCCCCTCCGCTGTCGGCCAGAGGTTACTCTTGAGCAGGGGTCAGCAAACTTTTTCAGCAGGGGGCCGGTCCCTCAGACCTTGTGGGGGGCCGGACTATATTTTGAAAAAAAAAAATGAACGAATTCCTATGCCCCACAAATAACCCAGAGATGCATTTTAAATAAAAGCACACATTCTACTCATGTAAAAACACCAGGCAGGCCCCACAAATAACCCAGAGATGCATTTTAAATAAAAGACACATTCTGCTCATGTGAAAACACCAGGCAGGCCCCACAAATAACCCAGAGATGCATTTTAAATAAAAGAACACATTCTGCTCATGTAAAAACACCAGGCAGGCCCCACAAATAACCCAGAGATGCATTTTAAATAAAAGGACACATTCTACTCATGTAAAAACACCAGGCAGGCCCCACAAATAACCCAGAGATGCATTTTAATAAAAGAACACATTCTGCTCATGTAAAAACACCAGGCAGGCCCCACAAATAACCCAGAGATGCATTTTAAATAAAAGACACATTCTGCTCATGTAAAAACACCAGGCAGGCCCCACAAATAACCCAGAGATGCATTTTGAATAAAAGAACACATTCTGCTCATGTGAAAACACCAGGCAGGCCCCACAAATAACCCAGAGATGCATTTTAAATAAAAGGCACATTCTACTCATGTAAAAACACCAGGCAGGCCCCACAAATAACCCAGAGATGCATTTTAAATAAAAGGACACATTCTACTCATGTAAAAACACCAGGCAGGCCCCACAAATAACCCAGAGATGCATTTTAAATAAAAGGCAACACATTCTACTCATGTAAAAACACGCTGATTCCTGGACTGTCCGCGGGCCGCATTCAGAAGGCGACTGGGCCGCATCCGGCCCCCGGGCCTTAGTTTGGGGACCCCTGCTTTTGAGCCACTGAAATTGGGAAAAGTGCACCAACACCTGAGGTCCCTCCAAGTCTCTGGTCTGGACTTTATCTTCTTTCCATCTTTGGGCCAGTAGCATCCGCGCTGCTGTGGTTGCATACATATAAATAGTTGTTGTATCTCTTTTTTTAAATTTTTTAAAAATTAAGTTTATTTTACAACACATACACACACACTCATAAAACTAAACATAAGATTAATAATACACAATCAAAAACCAAACAAAAAAAAATCAAAGAAATACAAATAAAACATAGTAACATACAGAAACTTACACAGATCAAATAGTCAACCATATATTATATATATCACAATTCTTCTTTTCTTCCAATTGACTTCCTTCATCCTCAACGCAGTTGTGTATTATTGTGTCTTATCAATCTTATGTTTCCGTCTTTCGGTAAACTGTCTCCTTCTTAGTTCCATTTTCTTTCTGTTCTTAGCTTTCATACCATAATTTCTGTTTCTTAGCTTTCATACCATAATTTATTTTGCAGAAATTCATAGAGACAAGTCCAAGTATTAATTTGAGGGCACTGCTTTTTAAGGTATTCTCTAAATTTTCCCCATTCTTTCTTTCTTTCTTTCTTTCTTTTTCTTTTTTTGAAATTTTTGCTTGGGCTGACCCCTAATGGCTTCTGTCAATCTAGCCAATTCAATATAGTCAAATAATTTTATCTTGCCACTCTTTTTTTTTTTTGACGGTATTGTTTCTCTCCCTCTCCCCCCCCCCATTTTTTTGGCCATTAGTGTTCTCGCAGCCCGTGTAACATAAAGGAACATTTTCTTATTTTCTCTGGCTATAAATAGTCCTTGTATCTCAATCCATTGGTGCTTCCCTCTGCAGAAAACCAGCTTGCTCCATCTTCTGTGTGACAGAGCAGCCAATCAGGTAGCTGATTCACTTCCACCTGGAGCTGGATTGGGTGACTCCTGCGGACCAATCCGACTGCTGCATTCTGGATCCTATTGTTCTAGGACCAATCCGACTGCTGCATTCTGGATCCTATAGTTCTAGAACCAATCAGACTGCTGCATTCTGGATCCTATAGTTCTAGGACCAATCCGACTGCTGCATTCTGGATCCTATTGTTCTAGGAACAATCACACTGCGGCATTCTGGATCCTATTGTTCTAGGGCAAATCAGACTGCTGCAATCTGGATCCTATTGTTCTAGGGCAAATCAGACTGCTGCAATCTGGATCCTATTGTTCTAGGGCAAATCAGACTGCTGCATTCTGGATCCTATTGTTCTAGGACCAATCAGACTGCTGCATTCTGGATCCTATTGTTCTAGGACCAATCAGACTGCTGCAATCTGGATTCTATTGTTCTAGGACCAATCAGACCGCTGCATTCTGGATCCTATTGTTCTAGAACCAATCAGACCGCTGCAATCTGGATCCTATTGTTCTAGGATTCAGCTCAGTACATAACACCTTCAGATATCATATCTCCGCTGCATCTCTTCTTCTCCAGGCTAAACATGCCCAGCGTGTTTCTTCCTCTCTGCCCCTGGGTCTTGGAGCGCCACTTCCTGGATTAATGCTGGCAAAGGGTGGCTGGGCAGGGTGCCCAGATCCCATCACTTCACCTCTTTATCCCCAGACACACTCCCTCGTTTGTGCCACAGAGATATTATGGGAAGATTAGAAGGCTCTGGTTAATCTCTCGGGAGCGACTAAGCCTCAGGTAAGAAACCTTCGACACACAGCTCCGCACTGGGAGGGCGGAAAGGAAACCCAGCTCTCGCCTCTGGAATTGGCAGACACTTTGGATTGGCGCCTCGAGAGCCGATGGAAGAACCGCATGTCCGAAAGACCGGTCTGGGACAATGACAGCTCCGGGGATTTCTGCAGGAAGCGGAGTCCCACTGGTGTTATGTATTCAGTGGTCTGTGTTTGCCTGATCTTGAGTTTGGGCTAAGGATTCTGAGCTAGCTCAGAGGCGTAGGAAGGTCAGGTGGTACCCGGTGTGGAAAATTTCTTGTCACCCCCCATTGATTCCCCCCCTGCAAAAATGGTTTTACGTTATTTCATATTTTCTTACAAAGGAATAATAACAAGTAATAATAATAATAAACTTTTATTTATATCCCACCCTCCCCGGCCGAAGTCGGGCTCAGGGTGGCTAACATCAGATACATAACATTGGTATAAAATCAAACAATAATTAAATTACCTCCTAAAAACATCTCAAAATCAAATTAAAGTCTAATTAGATGGCTTTCCACAGGGTTAGGGTTGGGAACAGTAAGTGCTCCACTGAACTGAAATTTCAGCCTTCACGACATAGGAAAACAGCCAAGTAAACAGCTATTTTGGTGGAGGAGGGTCAAGATATTAACCGATATGCATGAAATTTCATATATAGCTATATAATCCCTAGTATAGTAAGATAAGACCTTTGGAGCAGGCATTTTTTTAAAAAAAGTTTTTTTATGAACTGCCCTAGTAGGGCAGTAATTGTTCCTTGATAATTTGTCACCCCCTCCATTATGGAACATGGGGCGGACCGCCCCCTACGCCCCCTTTGCTACGCCCCTGAGCTAGCTCCTGTGTTCTGATTCAATACACAATGTCCAATCACAGAACACTTCAGCATTTGGGCCTCTGCCATTGGCCCTTGAACTCTGAGTCGCGATTCGCAGCTTGGAAGTTTAGACAGCCAATCACGTTGGGAGTGGGAGTGGCCCAGGCTTTCAGGAATGTATATAAGCAGTTTCTTTGCCCCCCGTTTCTCAGTTATGTAGTTCAATAAAGGTTCTTGCTGTTATCGCTGTGTCTTGCCTCATGGGAGCACACCTACACTTCACCTCAAGGAGGGGGAGAGGGAAGAATAGGGGTGACCATAGACAAGCTCCACGAGTTCCACCTTCCCACTCCAAGGGAGGGTTTGTAGGAGACTGGACAGACATTGTAGCTCAGGATGCTTCAGAGCAAGCTCAGGAGTGTGGTTTCCGGTTGGGGTGCATGGGATTTTGCCGTTCCTTTGACTCCCGATTCAATGGATTAAGCCAGAGGGCACAATGGCCACCTCAAAAGATTTGGTAAGTCATAGAATCATAGAATCATAGAATCCTAGAGTTGGAAGAGACCACAAGGGCCATCCAGTCCAACCCCCTGCCAAGCAGGAAACACCATCAAAGCATTCCTGACAGATGGCTGTCAAGCCTCTGCTTAAAGACCTCCAAAGAAGGAGACTCCACCACACTCCTTGGCAGCAAATTCCACTGCCAACAGCTCTCACTGTCAGGAAGTTCTTCCTAATGTTTAGGTGGAATCTTCTTTCTTGTAGTTTGAATCCATTGCCCTGTGTCCTGCTTCTCTGGAGCAGCAGAAAACAACCTTTCACCCTCCTCTATATGACATCCTTTGATATATTTGAACATGGCTATCATATCACCCCTTAACCTTCTCTTCTCCAGGCTAAACATACCCAGCTCCCTAAGCCGTTCCTCATAAGGCATCGTTTCCAGGCCTTTGACCATTTTGGTTGCCCTCCTCTGGACACGTTCCAGCTTGTCAGTATCCTTCTTGAACTGTGGTGCCCAGAACTGGACACAGTATTCCAGGTGAGGTCTGACCAGAGCGGAATACAGTGGTACTATTACTTCCCTTGATCTAGATGCTATACTCCTATTGATGCAGCCCAGAATTGCATTGGCTTTTTTAGCTGCTGCATCACACTGTTGACTCATGTCAAGTCCCTCAAGGCTTTGTGTTTGATCTCCCAGCTTCACACCCCCATCCCATGCAGTTGGCGCTTCACATGGATTTGGACCCAAATTCACCCATGAGGGTCACTTTCGGCCTCAGCATCCTCACCAAGGAGAGTTTGCGATCAGCTTGAATGTGCTATAGAGATTCATGAGAAACCACGGCAAGATTTGCTCTATTATCAACACCTTCCAGAGAAGTAAAGATGAATGAAAAAGATAACAGACGCCCCGAGAACCACAATCAAGCTCATCGAAGCTGAATGTTGAAAGATTCGGAGCAGATAAAAGAAAGTCCTTCTTCGTGCAGCACAGAGTTGGACTGTGATTGGTCCAGGAGGCAGTGATTGGTACCAGCTTAGATGGCTTTAAAAGAGAGTTGCATACCTTTACAAAGGAGAGGGCTATCAAGGGCTGTGTCCAGTTCTGGGCACCACAGTTCAAGAAGGATACTGACAAGCTGGAACGTGTCCAGAGGAGGGCAACCAAAATGGTCAAAGGCCTGGAAACGATGCCTTATGAGGAACGGCTTAGGGAGCTGGGTATGTTTAGCCTGGAGAAGAGAAGGTTAAGGGGTGATATGATAGCCATGTTCAAATATATCAAAGGATGTCATATAGAGGAGGGAGAAAGGTTGTTTTCTGCTGCTCCAGAGAAGCGGACACGGGGCAATGGATTCAAACTACAAGAAAGAAGATTCCACCTAAACATTAGGAAGAACTTCCTGACAGTGAGAGCTGTTTGGCAGTGGAATTTGCTGCCAAGGAGTGTGGTGGAGTCTCCTTCTTTGGAGGTCTTTAAGCGGAGGCTTGACAGCCATCTGTCAGGAATGCTTTGATGGTGTTTCCTGCTTGGCAGGGGGTTGGACTTGGATGGCCCTTGTGGTCTCTTCCAACTCTAGGATTCTATGATTCTATGACAGCTCCTAGCCACAATGGCTCGGCTCTGCCTCCACGGCTGGAGTCGGCAATGTTTCTGAATATCAGTTGCTGGAAAGGGCTCTTGTGTTCGAATCCTGCTTGCTGGTTTCTCAAAGGCAACTGTTTGGCCACTGTGAGAACAGGATGCAGGCCTAGATGGGCCATGGGCCTGGTCTATTGACCTCTTCTCGTGCTCTTATCAGCTGAGCTGGTCAGCTGAGTCCCAGCTCAATTCCACTCTGGCTAACGTAAATGCACCACCGATATCTCCCAATCTACTTTATATTGCATCCGTCTTGCAGGCTCTGGCAAATATTGTGTAGTTTAATAGTAATTTGTAGAGCACTTTTCATCCTTCCCTGCTGCTGTGATCATTCTCAAAGCTCCCTTATTAACAGCTCTCCATCCTCTTCCAGCATTTTACAGGGAAAATGTCTTTAGCTTTTCAGAATGACATGGACGTTCCTGGTTGTGAGTCGCCACCTGCTGGACAAGTGTCACATGGCACGTTTCATGCAGGCTCATTATAATGGGGGTGGGGTGGGGGGACCTGTCACTTTTGCACATGCTGGATTCCAGACCCGCCCACCCCCCCAGCCCCCAGCCAGCATGCCCAATGGTCAGGGATGGTGATAGCTGCAGTCCAACATCAAGTAGGGAATAACAGCCTCTGCGACAATCACTGAAGGCCAGATCAGTTGCAATAGCTCACTTGGTAGAGCGTGTGATTCTTTATCTCAGGGTCGTGGGTTCAAGTCCCATGTTGGGCAAAAGATTACTGCATTGCAATGGGTTGGACTAGATGACCATCGTGGTCCCCTCCAATCCTACGAAATACATTTTTCATTGAATGGGCAGTTTATCTCATATATTGTTGTTGTTTAGTCGTTAGTCGTGTCCGACTCTTCGTGACCCCATGGACCAGAGCACGCCAGGCACTCCTGTCTTCCACTGCCTCCCGCAGTTTGGTCAGACTCATGTTGGTAGCTTCGAGAACACTGTCCAACCATCTCATCCTCTGTCGTCCCCTTCTCCTTGTGCCCTCCAATCTTTCCCAACATCAGGGTCTTTTCCAGGGAGTCTTCTCTTCTCATGAGGTGGCCAAAGTACTGGAGCCTCAACTTCAGGATCTGTCCTTCCAGTGAGCACTCAGGGCTGATTTCTTTAAGGATGGATAAGTTTGATCTTTTTGCAGTCCATGGGACTCTCAAGAGTCTCCTCCAGCACCATAATTCAAAAGCATCAATTCTTCGGCGATCAGCCTTCTTTATGGTCCAGCTCTCACTTCCATACATCACTACTGGGAAAACCATAGCTTTAACTATACGGACCTTTGTCGGCAAGGTGATGTCTCTGCTTTTTAAGATGCTGTCTAGGTTTGTCATTGCTTTCTCCCAAGAAGCAGGCGTCTTTTAATTTCGTGACTGCTGTCACCATCTGCAGTGATCATGGAGCCCAAGAAAGTGAAATCTCTCACTGCCTCCATTTCTTCCCCTTCTATTTGCCAGGAGGTGATGGGACCAGTGGCCATGATCTTAGTTTTTTTTATGTTGAGCTTCAGACCATATTTTGCACTCTCCTCTTTCACCCTCATTAAAAGGTTCTTTAATTCTTCCTCGCTTTCCATGAGTTTTTGTATCCATTCTTCCTGACTGGGACTCCTGCTTCTTTCCATTTTGGGGCAAATAACATTCTTGCTGCTGTAGCAGCATAGATGAATAAATTCCTATACCAGGGGTCAGCAAGGTTTACCTTGTGGACCAGTACTCCAGCGGAGAGAGTGAGTGTGGTGTAGTGGTTAAGAGCTCATAATCTGGTGAACTGGGTTCGCGTCTCCATTCCTCCACATGCAGCTGCTGGGTGACCTTGGGCTAGTCACACTTCTCTGAAGTCTCTCAGCCCCACTCACCTCACAGAGTGTTTGTTGTGGGGAGGAAGGGAAAGGAGAATGTTAGCCGCTTTGAGACTCCTTCGGGTAGTGATAAAGCGGGATATCAAATCCAAACTCCTCCTCCTCCTCCTCCTCCTCCTCTTCTTCTTCTTCTTCTTCTTCTTCTTCTTCTTCTTCTTCCGTGGGCTGGATTGTGTGTATGTGTCAGTGAGCGCGCCCACAATTTCTGCGATTTCCGGTGCTGCGGAAATGAGTCCCCCCGCGCTGCTCTAAACCAGCACAGCACAGAACGGGGACTTGCCGAGTGGGTGGTTCGGTTCGGGGGTGGCTTGGGGGCCAGTTGAACGGCCCCCGTGGGCTGCTTGTGGCCCATGGGCCTTAGGTTGCCGACCCCTGTTCTACACAATTTAGGTAGTTCTGTCCCTGCAATTCCCAAAAGGAAAGCTTCTGGTTTCTTTACAAAGGTTATTTTAAACACCCTCCACAAAATCTCCCACACTTACCGTGGCAGGGAAATAGTCCTTCATGTATCTCCAGGCTGCCCAGTTCCGCACGAAGTGGACTCTCCTCCCGCCTTTGGTTGGCGTGTCCCAATCGCAGGCCCACCAGGCCGCGTACAGAGCGCTGATCAGCCAGAAGCGGGTGAAGAGGAGGCCGACGAAGATAGCGATGCAACATTGCGCTACGAAAGGAAAGCACGTTGGTCAGGAGGAGGAAAGTGTGTCCTCAGAACAGGGCCTAGGCAGGAGGGCGTTTACCCCAGGAAGATCCGGGCAGTTATATTCAACAGGGATTTTTCATTAATAATAATAATAATAATAATATATTATTTATTCCCATCTGGCTGGGTTTCCCCAGTCTCTCCGGCCAGGTCCCAACAAAATTAAAAACACAATCAAACATCAAACATTAAAAACTTCCGCTAACAGGGCTGCTTTCAGATGTCTCTTCTAAGGGTGCCAGATGTCCCCGTCACCCGGGGACTGTCCCCGGATTTACAAATCAGTCCCCTGACAAAATCCATCTATTTAGTAGGAAGTTGAAAAGTGTCCCCGGATTCATTGAAAAAAATCTGGTAACCTTATTCTAAAAGTCAGGTAATTTTTTATTTCCTTGACCTGTGATGGGAAGGCGTTCCACAGGGCAGGCGCCACCACCGAGAAGGCCCTCTGCCTGGTTCCCTGTAACCTCACTTCTCGCAGGGAGGGAACTGCCAGAAGGCCCTCGGAGCTGGACCTCAGTGTCCGGGCTGGATGATGGGGGTGGAGACGCTCCTTCAGGTATACTGGGCCGAGGCCGTTTAGGGTTTTCAAGGTCAGCACCAACACCAAAAACATGGGGAGTCAAAGTGGGAAACTCCTTGCAAACAAAGGAACTAGCTTTGAAAAAGGAAGTTTAGTTTTCCTTCCCAGTTGGCAAATGCAGATGGTCATTGGTCAAGAAATAAAATTGTCTGAGCTCCTGCAAACCATCTGCAACATGGTGGAGATTTGCCACCTCACAAAACCTGGGTACATCCTTTCAAATCTTCTGATTCTGCTGTTGGAGATGATTGTTAAATTTGTGCACTGCCCTATACCCCTAAATCTCAGGTTGGCTCATAACACAAAAATTACTATATACAACTATGGGTCCTTCTGTCTTCTCTCTCCCAGATCCTGCAATATATTAGGGGAAACTCTTGCAAAAGTGTGTACATTATACAAACCTGCATACAAACTTCATTTTCATGAAGTTTTTTCTTTAAAGAATGAAATCACGAACTGCTGCATAAATGTGGAAAACTCAACTGAAGACAGGAGAATTGAGAAACTGACATTGACAAGGTTCGGCCATCCCTATTTAATGCCGGGGTGAGCATTACCTTTTGAATTTTAGTTGATATTCTTGCGTTACAGGGGGTTGGACCCTCATGGTCCCTTCCAACTCTACAATTCTATGATTTTATGAATGTGCTGCCTGTTGTCGAAACAAAATACCGGTAAAAAAATCCCTTGCCAGTAGCACCTTAGAGACCAACTAAGTTTGTTATTGGTATGAGCTTTCGTGTGCATGCACAGGAGCTGACCAGCTGCAGGACAATTTAAAATAAATGAATAATTTTATTATTTTTTTTTTTTTAAAAAGATTAGTCTGTTGCAAAATGCCGCATTCTGTAAGCTGCCTCGTTTTATGATTGTTCGGAGCCCAAAGTACAAGTCGAGAAGAGATACCATGTCCTTGCCCTCAGCCCGGCTGACTGATGATTAATCGGGATCCATTGATTCCTGCCAGCCCTTTGGATGCTTGTGAGAATTGTTAGGCAAGACTGGGGGTGAGATTTCCTCCGTGGGGCAAGAAGCAGCCGTGCCTTCCAGCTTGCAAAACTCAGCCCCAACTTGACCCGCTGGTTCCCAGACGTCTTGAGGGCAGATTCCCCTCTAAGTAAGCGAGGAGAGCTCTCGGCTGGGTCACATCATCATGTGAAGAAGACATGAGTGAAACCACTCTCCAATTGTTCTCCACCACTCGGACCTTTGGTCTCCACCAGATTCCCCGAGCTGGCACCCAACAGATGTTTAGTACTACAACTCCCTGGCTGGGGCTGATAGGAACTGTAGTTCAAAACATCTGGAGGGTTTTTTTTCCGACTACTGAAAGACCTACATTGGCTCCCAGTACGTTTCCGAGCACAATTCAAAGTGTTGGTGCTGACCTTTAAAGCCCTAAACGGCCTCGGTCCAGTATACCTGAAGGAGCGTCTCCACCCCCATCCCCAGCCAGGACACTGAGGTCCAGCTCCGAGGGCCTTCTGGCGGTTCCCTCACTGCGAAGAAGCCAAGTTACAGGGAACCAGGCAGAGGGCCTTCTCGGTAGTGGCACCCGCCCTGTGGAATGCCCTCCCACCAGATGTCAAAGAGAAAAACAACTACCAGACTTTTAGAAGACATCTGAAGGCAGCCCTGTTTAGGGAAGCTTTTAATGTTTGATGGATTATTGTGTTTTAATATTTTGTTGGAAGCCACCCAGAGTGGCTTGGAGAAGCCCAGCCAGATGGGCGGGGTATAAATAATAAAATAATGTTGTTGTTGTTGTTGTTGTTGTTCATATGTTGTTGTTGTTCACAGTTTCCTCAAACACCCATCAGCCCTCCAGCTGTTTTTCTCACAGAGACTATAAATCAAACAGGACTCGAACACAAGACCACTCCCTCTCCTGCATCATTCCTGACAGGTGATGGGCACTGGTCCTGCTCGTGTGGTGTAGTCTAGGGATCATGGGGGTTCGCGTCTCCCCTCCTCCAATTGTTGCGAGGCCAAAAGGCTTCCTCACATCCGGAGACTACAATTCCCATCATTCCTGGCTGAGTTTGAGGAAGCTGAGTTTGAGGAAGCTGATATAGTGCGATGACCTCGCAAGCAGGATTTGAGCTTATGAGCAACCGAAGCAATCAGATTATAACATTGTGGTTACGATGGGATAGAAAATAGGGTGCAGCAGAAGGGGAGAAACAACAACACTATGGAAAACAGGGTGCGAAGGCCGCAAAAATTAATCCGTGGCCTTTCTAAACCGCGGGGGATATTATTTTCGTTTGTAATTACGGTACGTATTTTGGTGTTTTCATGTTGTAAACCACCCTGTGCTCCCTGGATGAAGGGCGGTATGGAAATTGAATTAATAAAAACAAAACGCTTTCCTTTGTCTCTTCAACAAAAGGGACTCGCATCGTCCTTTTTTCCATTTCGTTTCATTTTGCACCGACGGCGGTCCCTTTCACGAACATGCTGTTATGGAATCGCTTGTCCTCCTTCGAAAGGGACCACACAGGAGAGGCTGAGGGTAACGGCCGCGGGTTTCCGTGCCAGCGAGGGGCACCCCGTGCTTCCCTCTTTCGAAACAGCTCCCCTCACACAGCAGGGCCTCCTGCGCTTCCCTCACGTAACCACAGCAACGGCCGAGAGCGGCAGAGCCGAGCGGCTGCCACCCAGCCCATCTGCTAACGGGCAGGACGGCTGGCATCAGCCGTGCCGTGGAGAGAGAGAGAGAGGCAGGCTGCAGCGTCCAGACAAACAGATCAATTTCCCCAAAGCAGGCGCACAAAGAGGATGTCCTAAGGGAATGAGGCCACATTCACACACACACATGCCACACTCACTTCCATTTAACGCAGTGCTGGGGGACATTTTCGGAGGGCCGCGTTCCTTTCCGAACGACATCCCAAGGGCCATATGCCATTGGAGGGCGGAGCCTCAAATGTAATTTTATTATTACACTCATACCTTGGATCTGAAATGACTTGGCTCCTGAGCAATTCAGCTCCCAAACGATGGAAACCCGGAAGTGAGTGTCCCAGTTTTCGAACGTTCTTACGGAAGCCAAATGGGCTTCCGCAGCTTCCGATTGGCTGCAGGAGTTTCCGGCAGCCAATCAGAAGCTGCGCTTTGGTTTCCGAACGTTTTGGAAGCTGAACGGACTTCCGGAACGGATTCCGTTCGACTTCCGAGGTACGACTGTATTATCATTTTACTTTTGTAGAACAGGCTAGTTTCTTGAGACATTTGTCAAACCCTCTCTCTATCCAGGCAACCAAGTAGCGTTTCCAAATTTTGAGGAAACAGTCCAGACAGGTGAAATACATGGAGGAGAGAGCTAGCAATGGCGGCCAGCCACGATGGTTGGCCTGAGGGATGCGGGTGGCGCTATGGTCTAAACCACTGAGCCTCTTGGGCTCCTGCCAACCTAGCAGTTTGAAAGCACGCCAGTGCAAGTAGATACATAGGTACCGCTACGGCGGGAAGGTAAACGGCGTTTCTGTGCGCTCTGTTTTCTGTCACACTGTCTCGTTGTGCCAGAAGTGGTTTAGTCCTGCTGGCCGCATGAGCCGGAAAGCTGCCCGTGGACAAACGCCAGCTCCCTCGGCCTGAAAGCGAGATGAGCGCCGCAACCCCATAGTCGCCTTTGACTGGTCTTAAACTGTCCAGGGGTCCTTTATTTTTTACCCAGAGGGCACCTGTCTAATATTCAAGGGGTGGGGAGTTCCAAAGGGTAGGCCCTAAAAGCATTGTGTGGAATGGACCTCCTGATAAGCTGGCATCCACAGGAGGTCCTCACCTGCAGAGAGCTTGGTTTGGGCATATAAGGGGTGAGACAATTTTCTAAGCATCCTGATCCCAAGCTGTTTGGGGCAGGTAAAGGCCCCAATGGTCAGCCGATCGCTCAGGCAAAAAATGCATTGCCCGGTGTCATCGTGACATCCAGGGATGGACAGGGGGTGGCACTGTCCACCTCTTAAATGTGGGAAGAGAAGGAATGATCTGGTCCACAACTAGTTCCGCATCCCTTGACATGAACTGTGCCACTTGCTTGGGTGGAATATTGCATGGGAGGGATAATGCCATCATTGGGACCTGTTTGCGGGCTTCCTAGCACACCCATGCTTGGGATCACAACACTGGCAAAAGCAATTTAAAAAATTGTTATTTAGGGGAACTGTATTTAATTCTAAATTATATTCCGGAAACGTGGGAGATTTCAAGAGGTCAAAAAATATACCGTGCTATATTAGTAGCCAAAAAATTTGTTTTGATGAATTGGAAGAGCAGCAAAAAGATTCCACTGAGCACATGGATTGATAATACGGACAGATTAGCTAAATACGAACAAATTGCATATGAAGAAATCTGGAACGAATATTTAAGCGATAAGGCAGATTGTGATAAGAAGCAGGGGGAGGAGAGAGAGGTGGGAAAATATTGTTTAAAAAGGTGTAGTCATAGGTATATCAGTGTATTCAATTCCGAATTGTCAAATTGTGTTATTATTGTTGTTATGGTTTTTGTTGTATGTGTCTTTTGTGGTTGATGTTTGTATTGAAAAAAATGATTAAATAAATAAAATTAAAAAATCATTAGGACCCGTTTGCGGGGTTCCTAGCATACCCATTCTGGGCAAGATCCACCTGACCCCATCCATTGTTCGGTTTGTTTTCTCCCCTGCTGCCTCATTCCGTTTCTTCCAGAAAATACTCCATACTCCTACGAGCTTCCTAAGCAACTACATTCCACTCCCGAACTTGTCGCCTTGGAAACTGCAAGCATCTCCTCTCCCCAACGCTCAATATTGGCCAGCGTGAAACATTGCTCTGTTGCACCACAATGAATGCTATCCCTCTACAACGAATCATCAGACTCTTAACTTCCAACTGTCAGAGCCGACAGTCAAAAAGTGGTCTGCTGGCCACTTGGGACTGTCATTAGGGGGGGGGAGAGTTCACCTTTAACAGGTGTGTAGTGTGTAGGATTTAAGCAAATGAAGCCTGCCCTCCCTCAGGGGATGCCAGTCCATTCGGACCACCGAGACACAGCCCTGTGAACCTCAGTCTGCTTCCACATGCCTACTTAGTTATAACCACCACAGGATATGCCCTCTCCTCCTCCTCCATCTCTGTCATAATGCCATGGTAGAGAAGAACATCAGAGAAGGTCACTCGATCAGACAGTGGAGCATGCTCTGGTTATCTCCCGCTTGGACTACTGCAATGCACTCTACGTGGGGCTACCTTTGAAGGTGACCCAGAAACTGCAACTAATCCAGAATGCGGCAGCTAGACTGGTGACTGGGAGCGGCCGCCGAGACCACATAACACCGGTCCTGAAAGACCTACATTGGCTCCCAGTACGTTTCTGAGCACAATTCAAAGTGTTGGTGCTGACCTTCAAAGCCTTAAAAGGCCTCAGCCCAGTAGAACTGAAGGAGCGTCTCCACCCCCATCGTCCAGCCCGGACATTGAGGTCCAGCTCCGAGGGCCTTCTGACGGTTCCCTCCGTGCGAGAAATGAAGTTACAGGGAAGCAAGCAGAGGGCCTTCTCGGTGGTGGCGCCAGCCCTGTGGAACGCCCTCCCATCAGATGTCAAGGAAATAAACAACTATCTGACTTTTAGAAGACATCTGAAGGCAGCCCTGTTTAGGGAAGTTTTTAATGTTTGATGTTTTATTGTGTTTTTAATATCCTGTTGGGAGCTGCCCAGAGTGCCTGGGGAGGCCCAGCCAGATGGGCAGGGTATAAATAAGAAATTGTTGTTGTTGTTAGCACTCACAGAAGCACACACACAAACTTATTATTATTATTATTATTATTATTATTATTATTATCATCATCATCATCATCATCATCATCATCATCAATAATATTCTTTTGAGAGCCACCCAGAGTGGCTGGGAAACCCCAGCCAAGATGGTTGAGGTATAAATAATGAATTGTTGTTGTTGTTATTAATCTCATTAAGCTTCCTGTGGTTTAGCAAACCTGTTTAATGCACCTGCAGCAAGGTTTAAGGGAAGGTGGAGGCCCTACATGCGGAGGTTTAGCAAACAGCTGTGTGAAGCACCGTCACCTTCCTTTAAAAGGGGTGGGGACTTTGGGTGGGAGTGGGAGGGGCCTGAAGCAAAAAGGGGCGGGGGAACTGTAGGGGGTGGGCGAGGTGTAAAGGATTCTGTATGTGACAACGGCAGTGTTATGTACTGAGTTGAATAGGATCCAAAATACAGCAGTCTGATTGGTCCCAGAACAATAGGATTGAGAATTGCAGCAGTCTGATTGGTCCTAGAACAATAGGATCCAGAATGCAGCAGTCTGATTGGTCCTAGAACAATAGGATCCAGAATGCAGCAGTCTGATTGGTCCGCAGGAGCCACCCAATCCAGCTCCAGGTGGAAGTGAATCCGCAACCTGATTGGCCTACAGGAGTATCCGGAATTAGCCAATCACGTGGGGCCCATTGTGTAAATAATGTATATAAAGCAGATGTTTTGGGGGAACTTCCATTCCTCGCTACTATGAGCTGAATAAAGAGCATGAAATCCACACTTGACTCTGAGTATATTTCAGGCAGCCAGAATATTTTATGCACAGGTTGCAACGAAGAAGGAGTGTGGCTTTTGAAAGCAAAGGGCTACGCAGAAATGGCAAAGCTGACAGCGAAACCGAGAGATCGAAATGGGGAACTTTTTAATAGAAGGATAGAAACCAAAGGACTATTAAAAAAACAACAAAAAACAACACCACGATAGTCAAATGAAATCGCGGGCAGGATTCGAGATGAAGGCAGCGGGGGGAAAAAACGATAGAATAGTGGTAATAGAAAAACCTTTTTGTAAGAGATATAATATAATGCAGTGGGAAACGTTTGAGCAAAAACACTGCGGGGACGGGAAGTCCATTTATGAAACAATGTTATGATACGAAGAGCCTTGTGAAAATGTTTGGAAAAATTGTACTGGGAAATGGGGTAGCGGTGAGGAAGGGCAAAGGGGTAGCTGGGGTTGGGGACTGGAATAAGCAGGCATGGCAGACCCTAGTTCAGAGCTTTCCAAACTGTGTGTCTCAACACGTTAGTGTGTCGATGTGTCGTACAAACGCTCCTCACGGGGCTAGATAGGGGTCTGCTCATGTTGTGCGGATGCCCGATGATCGTCTTCCAAAGCAACTATTCTATTTCCAACTTTAAAATGGAAACCGTAATGCCGGTGGTCAACAAAAGAGGTTTAAAGACTCTCTCGAGGCAAATCTTTAAAAATGTAGCATAAACACCAACAACAGGGAAACACTGGCCTGCGAGCGCTCCAATTGGAGAACAGCCTTTACCAAAGGTGTCATGGGCTTTGAAGACGCTCGAAACTCAGGACAAAAGGGAGAAATGTGCTAAGAGGAAGGCACACTTGGCAAACCCTCACTGTGATCAACTCCCGCCCGGAAACCAATGTCCCCACTGTGGAAGGACGTGTGGATCCAGAATTGGCCTCCACAGTCACTTACGGACTCACTGTTAAAACAGTTACAGGTAGGTAGCCGTGTTGGTCTGCCATAGTCAAAACAAAATAAAAAAAATTCCTTCCAGTAGCACCTTAGAGACCAACTAAGTTTGTTCTTGGTATGAGCTTTTCGTGTGCATGCACACTTCTTCAGAAAACAGTGTTTATGGAAGACAATCATACTACAAGAAAGAAGATTCCACCAAAACATTAGGAAGAACTTCCTGACAGTGAGAGCTGTTCGGCAGTGGAATTTGCTGCCAAGGAGTGTGGTGGAGTCTCCTTCTTTGGAGGTCTTTAAGCGAGGCTTGACAGCCATCTGTCAGGAATGCTTTGATGGTGTTTCCTGCTTGGCAGGGGGTTGGACTGGATGGCCCTTGTGGTCTCTTCCAACTCTATGATTCTATGATTCTATGACTATGAGTGATCGCCAAAGAAGAAGCAGTTTAACCTCCGGTTTGCTATTACTGTGTCGCAAAATGATGCATGGCTAAAAAAGTGTGTCACCAACATGAGAAGTTTGCCCTAGATAGAGAAGAAATCCACCTTTGCTTTGGGTGCCTTAGTGCACTGCAAAACACGGCACTAGTCCCGCCAGGAGAAAAGGTGGGGTCAGGGCCGGCGCATCCATTTAGGCGAACTAGGCAATTGCCTAGGGCGCCAAAATGGAGGGGGCGCTGGCCAGGCTTGGGCGGGGGCGGGCTAGCAGCAGCTTCTCCGCTGTAGCGGAGAGGTGCTGCTTGCCCCCTACACCACCCCCCGGCTCCCGCTAAAGCAGGCTTTGGCGGGGGGCGGGCGGCGGGACGGGCGAGCAGCAGCTTCTCGCTACAGCGGAGAAACTGCTGCTTGCCTCTCCACCCCCCGGCTCCCACTAAAGCAGGCTTTGGTGGGGGGAGGGCGCCAGAAAGTGGTTCGCCTAGGGCGCAAGAAGCCCTAGCGCCAGTCCTGGGTGGGGTATAAACAAATATATATGAAGAATAGTGCTACCCCAGGCACGCACCACTTTGATCTTCCGGAGGCATCTATAAATACAGATTTGCACCTAGAAATGCGATAAAAATCTGTGCCCTGACTGCTAATTCTCTTTGTGTCGGGCAATTTCTCAAGGATTGGGACCTGTAAGAAACCCACAGATCTTGCTTTTTGCGTACAGAGGCACAGAAAGGCTGCCATCCAAACCGTTGCCGCCGAGTCAGGAATAGGAGCCTCTCCATCTCCAATGGGTGAAGAGAAGCTCATTTAGAGGACTTCATGGGACTCTGTCCAATAATATCGCTGTCCTGTTCCCACCTGTTGTTGTGATCTAGTTAAGCAAAACGGCTACGGCTGCAGTCCTAACCCCTCTTACCTAGGCAAAACCCACTGAATTCAAGTAGGACTGATTTCTGAGTAGATGTGGTTAGGATCGAGATGGCAGCTGTATAATTTGTTATTGGAGTGGCACACGAAAGATGAAATGGTGAAAACAGTGATGATTGATTGGGCAAAAGACATAGGACACAATATAATGTTGGAGGACTGGGAAAGGTCGTGGAAACAAGGAGTCAAGTTCACTGCAGGTTATGGGTTGAAGGAAAATATGATGAAAATGATGTATAGATGGTATTTAACACCTGTGGAACTAGCAAAAATGTATCATACACATGATAACAAATGTTGGAAATGTAAAGGGAAAGAAGGAACGTTTTATCATATGTGGTGGACTTGTCCAAAGGTAAAAGACTTCTGGGAAATGATTTATAACGAGTTGAAAAAAGTATTTAAAAATACATTTATTAAAAAACCAGAAGCCTTTTTACTTGGAATAGTAGGAGAAGAATTGCCCAAAAAAAGAGAAATATTTTTTTGTATGCCACAACAACTGCGAGAATACTGCTTGCCAAAAATTGGAAAACACAGGACATACCAAAGATAGAAGAATGGCAAATGAAGATGTTGGAATATATGGAACTGGCCGAAATGACTGGACAAATCCGTGACCAGAAGGAGGAGACGATAGAGCAAGATTGGAGCAATTTTAAAGTGTATTTAAAAAAATATTGTAATATTTGTTAAAGAGGAAAGTTTTTGGAAGAAATTGAGGCTTAGGTGTGTATTTAGAATTGGAATTAATCAGAAATTAGATAGTAAAGTTAGATAAGGATAGAGAAAGAATGTAAATTAGAGGATTATAAATAAGAATGTTTAAAATGATTTGGAAGACTGCTAAAGATGTATTATAATGAAATCAGCAAAGAGGGATTAGAGGAAGTCATGAAACAAAGTGAGAAAGAATAAGAAAGTTTTTATATATGTTTTTAGAAATAAGATGTGTTTTTTTCTTGTTATAGAAAATAAGTTGTAATTGTTTCAATATGTGAAAATCAATAAAAAAAATTATTGGGGGGAAAAAGGACCGAGATGGCAGTGTCTCAGAAATATTTAGTCGTTGAAATAAATTAAAACAATTTAATGAAATAAATTAAATTAATACAATTTAATGTAATAAATTAAAACAAGAAGAGACCAACTGAGTAGTTTTAGGTATTAGCTTTCGTGTATACACTTTTGTGCATATACACTTTCATCTGAAGAAGTGTGCATGCACACGAAAGCTTATACCTAAAACTACTCAATCGGTCTTATAAGGTGCTACACTATAATTTTTAAATTCTTTTGGAAGGATTCTTTTAAAGGCTTTCTTAGATTATATAACTTTTTTGGAGACGTGATTCTTTGAAGGGAGTTTTTAGGTTTTTAAGAAGAGTCTTTTAAAAATATCTCCTTAAAGAATTGTTTTCATTTATTTCGACTGCAGCAACTGACCAACGCAGCTACCTACTTGAATCAAATATTTAGCAGGGTTTTGTTTCGTTTTACCTAGGCCCAGGAAACTGAAGACCCACTGGAGGACGGAAGCAGTCTGGAGCCTCCTTTCTAAAGGGATGGAGCTGGGAGCAAATTCGACCTTCATTGCGGCGCGTGTCTTCCAACTGCACAGGCAAAGGGATCTCCGCAAACGAGCCAAAGGAAATGGGAGAGAGCAAAGTCTCTGCTGACGCAGAATCAAAGGAGTGGTACGCAGGGAGCAATTAAGGTGGGAGTGGATGAGGCCCATCCCATGGAGCGGATCAAGTGCTCCTGTGTGCATTAGGAAACTTTGATTTAAGAAAGGTAGCCAAGCCGTCGAGCCAGTGCGCAGTGTGAGTCCGCCAGAGGCCTGTCCAGTCCAGCATGTGGTCTAAACCACTGAGCCTCTTGGGCAGGGGTCAGCAAACTTTTTCAGCAGGGGGCCGGTCCATTGTCCCTCACTTTGTGGGGACCAGAATAAAATTCTTTTTGTGGGGACCGGAAACGCCATTTACCTTCTCACCACAGCGGTACCTATTTATCTACTTGCACTGGCGTGCGTTTGAACTGATAGTTGGCAGGAGCTGGGACAGAGCAACGGGAGCTCACCCCGTTGTGCGGATTCGAACCACCAGCCTTCTGATCGGCAAGCCCAAGAGGCTCAGTGGTTTAGACCACAGCACC